>PVJD01003606.1:0-158665 GCA_004026545.1 Mormoops blainvillei
CTACACAGAGACAAATGCAGAGGCGGCCAAAATGGGGGACCGAGAAACAGGCCGCAACTGGAACAGCAGGAGAAACCCCCAGGGAAAGGACTGAGTGAGATGGAGGCAAGCAGACCGCCAGACACGGAGTTCAAAGCGCTGGGTGCGAGGACGAACTCCAGCAGCGTGGAACATCTTTCAGATCCCCCTGGAGAGTTCAAGACACCCTTAAACTCAATGCGTGGAAATCGATTGAAATCACTACGTGAGAAAACGCCGTTCTACCTGGGGAAGCAGAAAGGCTGACAAAATTGCCACGTGCAACTGCAGGGCAGAGTCGAGGTCCGAAGTCCCTTCCAGGGCAGACGGACAAGCACACTGTCTCAGTGCTATTTTCCTCAGCCGCACAGGATTTTCCAGAAAGGAGAGGGAGTCCCGAGGAGAAAGGTGGGAGCTCCACCTTTCCTCAGCGAGCTGCTATTTCGTCAAGCAAAGAAAATGAACAGTTTAAGGAGCTCACAGCTGAGAAATACGAAGTTAGGCCAGATGCATAAAATGTGGCGAGTGACTCTGATTCGTGTAGTGGAGCTTTACTTACTGATCTGCAGGAAATGAAGAGGCAGCTGAACTGTTAAGAGGAACATGTTAAGATGAACACAAGAAGCAGCTGCAAAATTGGCAGCGACCAGGGGCCTGGGAAGGGCTCCCGGGGCCGAGCCCTGGGAGCGGAGAAAGGAGCACGCGATCACGAACCTCTTTTACTTGAAATTACAATGAAAATGAGCCTAATATTTTATTTTCAAGTAGCAAATGATTATGAACATGAATATAATGTTAGAGATTTTTTTAAACTATAAAAGTATATTTGAAAAGTGCAGATAAGCAGAAAAGAAGAAAATCGCTTCTAAGCCAAGTACGGAGATATGATCACTAATGAAATTTAGTAGACATCTTTTCCAAATATTTTTCACTCATAAATCAGCTTTTATCAAGACATAAGCATGATTATCCAGCACTTACTCATTTTTACCTATCTTTTTTACTTTCAAACATCAATCTGTGCTTTAGGGAGAAAGCCGAAACACGGCAGATGGGACATGTTACTAGAACATCATCAATTGCCCCTTTATGAGGTTATTTGCCTCGTACTGCTTAAGAGACATGTTTAATTTTTTTTTTTTTAGGATGGGACATAGTGTTAAGCAAATGTAATACAAGTTTTCTTTGTGATTTATAATACAACCAAACCAAGAATAAGTGTGGACTTGTAATATATCATTCTAGATGAGGGAGAGTTTCTGAAGCATTTGTGGCATCTCTTTTATCTGAATGTGATACAAATAGCTTATTATTTACTCAACTTATTAACCAAATTAAAATAATCTCCACCCCTTAGTGGGTCAGTTGGAGAAGTTTCTTTAATCGGAGAATAAGTTTCACATATGAATATATTATTATGAACTTAGGAGATATGTGTTTTATGGGCACCCAACTTATGTTTTACTCTAAGAAATGAGTTGTCCTGGCCAGTGTGGCTCAACTGGTCGAAGTGTTGTCCTATAAACCGAAAGGTTAAGGGTTCGATTCCCCGTCAGGGCACATGCCTTGGTTGTGGGTTTGGCCCAGTTGTGGCATGTGTGAGAGGCAGTGGATCGATGTTTCTCTCCCTCGCTACCTCCCCCACTTTCAACAAACAACTCTTAGAATGGCATCTTCATTTTCATGGACAGAAAGCTGGGGACACAGGCCAGGTCACAGATGGAGCCAAGTTAGGATATTCTTTTGGGCTTTGACTCATAACTCTGTGAACTTAGAAAAGAAGTCAAAACATTTCCCCCGAAGAACCAAAGGATTTCTCACTGGTTACGGTGTGCTCAGAATGTGGAATAAGTGTAGCCCCCAATTTTTCCCCTTACTAACATCCAAATTGCTCAGGCCCTGTGGACCGACAATCAAATTGAGTGACAAATATTAACTGCAAATAATACAAACCCTTGAAGAACTGTCTCTATCTTAGGTCTGAGTGAAACCAAGGTCAAGTTGAGCAAGTAAAATAAGGTTTAATATTAAAAAATGTTTAGCAAGTAACACATACACGTGCTTCCATTACTTGATGTGAGCAGTGAAACTGCAGAACGCCTACAATTCTAATCATTCAAGCAAAGACAAGAAGCAATCGTGAGTTCGAAGCCATACCTACTGAACTCAGGAAATATGCAAAGAAAACGGGAGAGAAACAGCTCTCCATGCAGGTGTTTGGGCTGTAAGATGAAATACAGTTAGATATTCCAAAATGATCAGAGCATTGACAAAGTGCTTGGCTTTTCATAAAATTCGTCTGGGCCTCCACAGACCAGGTTGGGAAGCGTCCCCCAGGACCAGCCCCGGGGGCGGCTGCCCCTGCAGCTGCCACATTCCGTGCTTAGTTGCTCTCCAGCTCCTCGACCATACTCACCCGCCGAGGAGAAACCCTGCATGCGACGAAGGCTGGTGGGGCCAGAAACACTAACCCTGCACTTGGAACACCAACACTCATCTAGACTTTCCCTTGAATCAGACCTTTTCTTTAAGGGGCGAGTCGGCACCCAAGGCGGTGTGGGAATGGCAGCGTGAAGCCCAGGCCCAGGCGTGGCGGCAGAAGCTCCCATGCCAGCAGGGTCGGCCCCGATTCACCAGCGCCCACCGTTGCCATCTCTAATTCTGTGGCCTTCCTGTGCACTTCCTTCCCACAGGCTCCACGGCGTCCACAGCCCACAGCCCGGCCACACTCCCCGCCCCAGCCACTGCGGGGGGAGCACATGATTAGCTCGAAAACAAACTCAGATGGTGAAGTCAGTGGTGGCTCCCGACAGAAGCACCTCATTTGTTCCCGGGTCTCGGAAAGCTTTCCAAGCCAAAGGGGTCGCTTGTCTCAGAAATTGCAACCCACGTGCGATACCCCGGAAATCTAGGTCATCCCTTTGCACTTAGTGGAAGCTTGGCCGGTTGTCAGATGGTGGTCATATTTATTTCTACGAGTTGGATTTAAAATCACATTTTGTAGAAAACTGGGTTATAATTTCCTCCGGTAGACATGTAATTAAAGCTTCAAGTTGGAGGAGAAGTCTTTGTTTTTTAAAAAAGAATAAAAGTGTGCTTTAGTTTAAAATTATATTTTAAAGTCAGTGTTATGAACATTCGTTCTATTTGTTATCCAGTGATTTTTCAAAAACTCTCTCCCATATTTTGTACCCATGCCCAGCCGGTCTCAGCCCCGCAGAGCGTGGGTCTCCAGGTGGCCGGCGCAGTGGGACCTTCCCATGACCAGACCCCAATCAGAGGAGGAAGTCACCACACGTTTCGGTGAGAAGAATGTACGAGCCAAAGTTGGAACTGTTCTTTTCTTTTCACTGTCCCCCACTAATCCAAAAATAGTGGCTTTGTTTTATACGAAGCAATTCTGTATTTAATTTCATGCTCCATTATCTTAGTCTTTTTTCCTCTAAAATATCGTTATTAGAGACGGCGTTATAAACAGGCTAAAAGACACGTCCTTTTTTCAAGGTTGCCACTAAAATGTAAGAAGTGTTATAGTATCTTTAGAAAAACGTGTAATGTCTATAATTGGCAACTCTGTGTTAATTAACTAACTAACATTGAATGATTGACCCATGGATTAAAAGTGCATGTGAATGTCCTACTTTAACTAAATTATTATATTAGAATATCATACTGGCCAGTTTGAATTTTCTCTTCCACTTAACCTTGGTTTCTTTTTTACAAGAGAAAAACTCATACAAAGTATTTCTGATTTCAGTCTACATCAACTATTATATTATTTTAAGTCTTTTTTACATTCTTGAATATAATAAAGGAAAAAAACTCATCAACATCTAAGCTTACCGTAACAGCCAGGCTACACAGCCATGGCTTTAAAAATGTTAATTGTGGACTGGAATTGATAGAACTGCCAAACCCAGCACGATTTAGTTAAAGTGGACAGAGTTCATTGATGTAAAGGTCACAGAACAAAGACAGTGCGATGAGGGTACAGGGCAGAGAGACCGGTCACACTGTCCAAGAGAGAGAGAGAGAGAGGCATACATTTCTGAACCCCCGAGTCCCTGTCTGAATTACACAGATGGGAATAAAGTGTCTGAGAAAATACGGTCTTTACCTGATATTTCAGCTTCCAGGATATAAGTCCCAGATTTACAAACATATATTCTTTTTCACATATTTAACACAAAAATTATTTCACATAAATTATTTAACACATAAGCCCTTGTAATGCGTAACAGAAGCCACTTCATCTGGCCTCGTCTCAGTGCACCTCTTGGTGTCAGGCTTTCTCGCAGTAAGGGCGTGGGCACAGCCCCCTGAGCACAAAGGGCCCCCCAGACTAGCCCCGCCGCGCCCCGTGGGCAACAGAAGTCGGAGCTGTGGGACGTGGGTCACATCGCCCCGAAGTTCAGGCTGCCCGATGGGGACGACAAGAAGGAGACCTCAATGATCAGCTTCCAGGTCGAGAAGAAGCGAACGTGAAAAACGAAGGGAGGCCGTCTGTACACTTTGCTCTGGCCTCACCTGCTCGGTACACGCCCCTCGTTCCTTCACCTTCGCGAGCACCAGGCCCTCGCTCCCTGGCTGCAGGGGCTGAAGAAAGAAAGGGTCACAAAGCAGGGCCCTCCTCCCACGAGGCTGCTGGCCTCCTCCTAGGGCCGCCTGCTGTGTGACACCAAACGAGGTTCCCTGGAGAAAGAGCGCTCGCGTGACCTACTCCAGGCATGGTCGCTTTGCTCAAGGGTGGTGGCAGAAAGGGGCAGACTGCCAGGGAGTGTGTCCAAGCTTTGAGGAGGGACAAGGGCATGTTCTGGCACAAAGTTTGACCCCTTCCCACGGGCCCATTTGTTAGCTTGTGCTAGAAGTTTCTTAAACTTCAAAATAGAATTGACCTGTGACACATAGAATGCCACAGGAGAGGGGTGAGGTTATTAGCAAGTCACTTAGGTACAGGGAGGCTCGTATTTATTTCTGTAGAGCGAGAGTCACTTTTAAAATCCTGTTCGTTAGTTTTAATCACAGAGAGTCCCCAGGGCCGCTCTTGATGGTGTCGGAGGCCGTGAGCCACGTGCGGGCGCCGGCTGGTGGCGGGGCTGTGGGAACTCGCTCCCTCTGCAGCCACTCGAACATGTCGTTTGTTTGTTCTTTTTTTAACAACACTATGCAGGCTACATTTGGCCCCAAAGCTGCCAAAGTCCAGCCTCTGCCATGGCATTACAGAAAACCAAGCTCTTTGAATTATAAAAATGATAATCACCATCGTTAGTATTACTAGTCACAGGAGTATTATTATTGCACCCCCCTTATTTTTGCCACCCAGAATCCAGCCAGTCTTCCTTCCATAATCATAACCCGTTTTTCGTTCTGGACAACCAACCCGCTCCCTGTTTCCTGACCACGTGCTTTGAATGGGCACCTCCCTCCCCAGCAGCCAGGCCGTCTGACCTGGCGGAAGCCCGTCGCAGCAGTACCGCTCCCAGAGGAGGTGGCTGGTTCTGGGGTAAACGCGTGCCCCTGTTCGGCCGAATGAGCTTCCATAAGCTCTTTTTCCAATTATTTGTGGAACACGGACTTTTGTTCCTCATTCGGATGTAAAAATGAGATGCTGCGAGGTCTGGGACATGGGACCCCATCATCGTTGGACCGTGTAGATATTTAGTGTGGACACTAAACATTTATCGGGCAAATGAGGAAACAGCATGGCCGTTCGCAAATCTGGGTTGCCGTGGCAACTTAACATCTTTGTGGCACAATTTCCTAAACTCGGAAGTGAAAGGTATGGTCTGAATTGGTGACTCAAGCTGTCTGCAGAAAAGACTAAATACTTACCCTCCAGAGGGTAAGGAGGAGGATAACCAGAAATAGCCTCTCATGAGTGGAAATTCCATCCAGGTTTTATGTTAAATATAGACACCCTTTTATTTTCATAATGTTTATTTTAATATAACAATACTTCTCCAGTAAAGGTTGATGTCCCAGGAAGATGGGCATCTTTCTTCTCTAGCCTCAGGCAGTGCTCGAACCACTGTCCCTGCCCTAGCGGTACGGGGAGGCGGGGCACTGAGCTGTTTGTGGAGAGACGTCCACCACTAAAAGCCTGTCAGTTTGCATTTCCAAATCCTTGACCTTAAAGACACTCTCTTAACAATTTGCAAGTGAAAGAATAATATTACTGAGTTAAGAATTCGACTAAACCCCCTTCTTCCTGTCTTCTACTTCCCGTCACCACCATTCACAAACATTGAGATCCTGTTTTCTTATGCTGTTTTGGCTACAAAAATTATACTATGAACGTATTCACTTTTGGGCATATTTTTATTGAATTTATTGGAGTGACATTGGTAAGAAGCTTATATAAGTTTCAGGAGTACGGTTCCATATCACACCCCCTGTGTATCGTACTGTGTGTCGTCACCGGAGGAAGTCAAGTCTCCTTGGCCACCATTTATCCCCCTTTACCTCTGCACCCCCCCTCCGCCCTCCTGTCCCTCTAGCCGCCCGGCTGTCAGCCAGTGTGAGTCTACGCCCCTGCCTCTCTCCATCCAAGAGCAAATATATGTATTGTGTTAAAAAAAAAAAAACCCTCTGAGCTTTTACAAGCCCCTAGATTGTTTCGCCCACTGCGTTCCAGCCAAAGAAGGTTGCAGAATGGAGGTGGGGGGTGGCGGTGGGTGGGTGTTAGAGTTCTTGACTCCCAGGGGCTTTCTTTTAGTGTGTCCACCTCGGAGGAAGCAGTACAAGGCCTGCAGGGCCCAGTGCCACCCGAACTCCGGGGGACATTCTGTCAGCTCGAGGTGTCCTTGTGGAGACAGCACGTTCCGGGACATTGGAAACTAAGCCTGCATTTTCCAATGTAACGTACATTTGCTGGAACATTCAACTGTCGCCGGGCAGAAGGCAGAATGTTTATAGTTTTCAGCCTCACTGTTTGTAAATGGGAAGCCGAGCTCGGATTTGTAATCACTGATGAAGCTGCTGTTCGTCACCAGCCCTGGGGGCGGGGGCGGGGGCGGGGGCTCTCTTGTACTGAGCCATAAACACATGTTCTGTAATGTGTAATTAGCCCTCCAACACTGCACTTCTTTGAAGGGAAGGATGAGGGATGTAATAGAATATTTTGAAACCAACAACTAAGAGTCTGTCTAGTTGGCATATCAAGTTATAAACAAAAAAGACTTCTCTAAAGATAGGGTACCCCGTGCAACCCGTGGTTTTATTTTGCAGGGTTAATGTCGTAGAATGCTAAAGCTAGAATAACCTTAGAAATCATCTAATCCCATCCCTTCTTTGCAAAAGAGGAAACTGAAAGCCATTGAAGCAGGGGCTTAGTGTCAACAAAGAGAAGAGACCAGAGTCTCTCCACCTCTAAGGCAGCAGTCCTCCCGTGCACAGGGCGTAGCGCAGAGCTTCCGCGCTCTGCTCTGTGTGTCGGCCACTAATCAGTGCCCCGTGTACAGACTGTGACATAGCGTTCTGAGCATATCCGAGTTCTGTTTGTCACTGCCTTCCCCACTGTAGAACCAAATCTTTATCACTGATCTGGGGCCTGGTTCACTGGGACTGTGACTCACTGATTTCCGTCCTAGCTCATACTTGATCTTTTTAGTTTGGACTCAGCAAAATCAGACTTCCTAAGAATTTCCTGAGCTTTCCGACTTAGTCGAAGGTATTAATTAATGGGCACAAGGCAGTGGGGTAATAACTACATTTATATTTAATGCTCTGATGTCTCAGGGTTAAAGGGGAGCAGTAGATGCCACCCCCAAATATGTCTTTTGGGGTTAGGAGCTGTTAGACTGATTATTTTTTTTAGGAAATGCAGACACAGGGAAAGTTCTGAAACCAAAAAGTTACTTTTGTTTTTTTAAAGATCCATTTACATTTATAGAGGAAATCTCCATTTGTTAATGTGTCCCCTTCTCTGTTCCAGGAAGAGAAGGACTAGCCTCTGGAAACCCTTATCAACGGAGAAGCTGCCTGTCAGCCACACCCTGGGCTTCCCATAACTGGGCCCCCCCACCCCTATCTGTTTTTGTCTTAGCTGTTAACCTGTGTATTATTACAGGGAGAGAGCAGCCGAGAACCTAACAGGCTAGAGGGAAAATTATATTTCTCCTCTATGAGGGTCTTTCAAAGCTGGAGGAGCTGCCCCTCCAACAACCGGCCAGTCCTTAGAGGTAGCAGAGGACCGGTCTGTCAGCGCGCCATCGCTCCGCCAACCAGCCAGTCCAGAGCCCCCTCGCCAACCGCCTCCTCTACTGGCCCTCACGCTCTGGGCCACTGTCCCCCAGCCCTCGTCACCCCCGCGTCAGGAATCAGGCCATTAAGGACAGCCCTGGGCCCCAGAGCCCCCTGCAATGATTCAAAGTAGCCAAACCTAACCCTGCCTACCCCACCTTGTCTGTTCCTTCCCACGGAAACCGCAAGAAAGGCGCATGTCCAGTTTCTCCCTCTGTCTCCTGAGCAACCCTGGCACTTCTCCCAGGTGGCCCACCATGGCACGATGTGTCCCCTCCTCTCAGGACCTGTGAGTAACAAACTATCTTCTCAGTGCAAATCCTCTCTTGCTCTGTTAGCCTCACCGTATCTCAATAATAAAAAAATGCATTTTATAGCACAGAGGTCAAAGGTCAGCTGTTGTTAATATAATGAGAGCAGCTTATGCAATATTGACATCGCTGTGACCTGGCAGCCAAGGACAGTGGACTGGGATGCACGTGTGTGAACAGTGGCAGCTTCACTGTACTAGTCAGTGGGGGTGGTAGATGCCGCTGAGTGAGCCTGTGCGCTGTGTGGCCGTCACATTCAAAATGACTGAGTGAGTAGAGCAACGAATCCACATCAAATTTTGCATTAAGCTTGAACATTCCTCCACAGAAACTATTTGGATGTTTCAGAATGTTTTGGAGATGATGCAATGAATGCAGTGCAAATAAAAGTGTGGCACAAATGCTTGGAAGATGGTTGAGAATCTGTTGAAAGTGACCCACGTTCTGGAAGACCTGCAACAAGCAGAACGCGGGAAAATGTCGACCTTGGCCCACATTGGGTGCCCGGTGACTTCTAGCTTTTCCCCAAAACTAAAATCACCTTTGAAAGGGAAGAGATTTCAGACCGTCGATGAGATTCAGGAAAATATGGCAGGGCAGCTGATGGTGACTGGAAGAACTGTGTGAGGTCCCAAGGTGCCCCCTTTGAAGGGGACTGAGGTGTCACTGTCCTATGTACAATGTTTCTTGTATCTTCTTCAGTAAATGGCTCTATTTTTCATAGTACAGGGCTGGATACTTACTTTCTGGACAGACCTCGTAACTTTGGTGCCCTCCAGCGAATTGGAAAGCGTTGCCTTAAAATGGCCCCTTAAGTCTCCTCTTGAGCACATGGCTTAATAAGTAACATCTGAGCACTTGAACATTCCCAGACACCGACTCAACATGTGGCATTCCCATGACGGTGCCCCAGTTCTGGTCCACGGCAGAAAGTTAAAACAGCCATGTTCTACAACTTCCTCTCCTTTCCTTCATTCATCTGTTCCCTTCTTTCTAAGTTACAGCTTGAATATTCATAAAAAGCCCCCACAATTCCTCATTTCTTTCCCAGTGGAGTATTAATCCCCGTTGCTACATTAAAGTCCTCCAAGGAGCGTCTCCAGCCCACTCTCTAACCTTGGCTTCCCCGCTGCACCGCGTTCACTGCGGTCTGGCTCAGTCACAGCGCCCTCTGCCCCCATCATGTCCTCCCCATGCACAGAACTACTCAACTGTTAGAGTGAACAAGTCTTTAAAAATAATTTCACGAAATTTTATGCTATGGGCTTTCAACAAAATGTGATCTTGGAACTTTGTGTTCCATCTTTATGTAATTCTAAAATCTAATGAATAATGGCCATGTTATAGAATTCTTATGTAGGTTAGATGAGAAAATATGTATAAAGACCCCAGCACAATTTGGGTGTAAATGAATACCAGTTAATAGCAGTTATTTTGTCATTAGTAACCTTGAAGTTGTAGACAAAAAGGGGCCACCAGCTCAGCCCAACCAGCCCAGGGGAGGCCTGTGTGGTGGCCTCGCACGCTCGGAGACCGAAAGGAGCCCCAGGGGACGGTCTGAAGTCGAAGCTTTCTAACTAAAAGCAGGTTGTGGCAGGTAGTCCTGTCCTAGGCTAGAACCTTCCCTGACAAAAGCCAATCTCTACCTTAACTGGGCCTGTCTGTTGTCTTTTTGCATCTGCAATAACACACCTTTGGAATGCCAGGATAATTTCCTTTTTCCAGGCCCTCAAGGCACAGGCCTCCCCGCCCAGGGGGAGACCACGGATCCCCTCACTGCTACTGTCATTGTGTTAATAGTTGGCTGTTATCTCTCCTGTACCGACCTGTGTTAAAGAAGCGTGTGTCCATCATTTTACTTTCTGTCCAATCCCAGAGGTTCCCCGCTGTGCTTTCTCCCGCCTCCCTGATCCACCACCAGTGGATTTCATGTAACTCACTTGCATCTTTTGATTGTCATATATAAAACAAGGTGCAAAACTGCCATTTTCCGGAACATTTCCTCAACGCGTTGAGATTTTGCTTCCTGGCAATTGCCGTCAGTTTGACTCAAATACACTCATAAAAATTCGTCCTGGTTTGGAGGGTTCTTATGTCGACCGCAGCACACCCCGGAAGCCTGGGAACACTTGTCAAGCAGGGCAGGACGTAGACACCTAGCGAGATCTAAGTGAAAAGCGATGGTGTAGTTTGGCAGGACCAAAAAACAAAAAACAACTCTCGGACACGTGACATCGTGCATTTGGGAATCACCCGGGCTGCAGGCTGTCCCCGGTCCCTCAGCAGGCGACCGGCAGAGGGCGCTGCTGCCCTCAGTGTTCCACGTGTAAGTAAACCACCTGCAGGGCCCGTCGTGCAGCGCATGCAGGGTTCATGACGTGGGGTTGCTGGTGGGGTTAAAAGATGGACACGGCAAGATCTTGGAGGAATGGGGGGCTAACGGGAGGGTTGTCGGTCAAGAAGTTTTCCTTAGAGAGATCAAGAGATACAGTCCCCGAGTGGAAACAAGAGCGCAAAGCGGGTGTTATCTCACATGAGAGGTGGGAAAGGCATGTTAACAAACGGCGAGGTCGAAGCTGGCCTCCCACGGGTGTGAGTTGCTGAACTGGGGCTTCCTTGGCTTCCGCGTGCATGTCCAAGGCTGGATGGCTGTCAGGTCCTGGCCCCAGGCCGGGTCTGCGGGGAAGGGCCCGGGCGTCCCTCCCTATGCGGGGAGCGTTCCGCGGGACTTGTCCAGACCCAACTGCACGGGACAAGCTAACCAGGTAAGGAAGACAGGATTCGAGATTATTGCAAGAGGAAAGGGAGCTTGAACTAGCTCCATTAAAACAAAAGATGGGAGAGTTTTGTAGCATCGGAGTGAGCTACTGAGAAAGTTCTGGAAGGTGTTGGGAGGTGGTCAGTCTATGGGATCATCTGAGTCCGTTAACTGGTGCTTACTGAAGTTAGACTGCTCTCCCCCGCAGGGACTGTCCGAAAACCCCTGCGTTTCTCCTATTCGCCCCTTTCCCCTCCCCCAACCCTGGCAACCACTGATCTTCTTGCTGTCTCTGTCGTTGACCTTTTCTGGAATGTCAGATGGTTGCATTCATATGTTGCCTTTTCGGGTTGGCTTCTTTCACTTCATAATATGCATTCAGTGTTTATTCATGTCTTTTCATGGCTTCATCGCACATTTCTTTATAGTGCTGAATAAGATCCCACTGTCTGTGTGGGTCCGTTTGTTTCTCCGTCCACCAGTTGAAGGACGTCTTGGTTGCCTCCAAGTTTTGACAATTTTACATAAAGCTGCTGTAAACATTCTTGTGGGGGATTTTGTGTGGACACGTTTTCAGTTCCTTTGGGTAAACACTAACGAGTGTGCCTGCTGGACTGCATGGTAAGAAAGAGTACGTTTAGCTTGGTGAGAGACCCCCGAGCTGTCTTCCAAGGCAGCCGTGCCGCTTTGCGTGTCTACCGGCGATGGATGTGAGCGCTCCGGTCGCCCCGCACCCTCACCGGCGTCGGGTGCCGTCCGTCTTCTGGGCTCTCGCCGCGCCGCCGGGTGTGAGCGGTGTCTCCTTGTTGTTTTCCTTTGCGTTTCCTGGGAGACGCCATGCGAGCGCCTTCGCATGTGCTCATCCGTCCCCTGCGTGTCTCCTTCGGCGACGTGTCTGTGAAGCACTTTGGCACGTTTTCAAATCAGAATGTTTGTTTTCTTACTGATGAGTTTTCAAAGCTCTTTTTATATTTAAGATAACAGTCCTTTATATGTGCTTTGCAAATATTTCCTTTCGGTCTGTGACTTGTCTTCTGATTTTCAGTTTTCTGATGACTCAGGAGGTAGGGCACCTTTTCTCGTACCTGTTGGCCATCTCTATGTCTTCTTTAGAAAAGTGTCTGTTCACGTCCTCTGTCTATTTTTAATGTGAATGTTTAGGGATTTTGGGGTTTTTGTTTTATTTTTTCGCTGTTGATATCTTAAAACTTTTGAATTTCAACAACCATCAGCTTTGCTTTCTCATCTAATTATAATGCTATATATCTCTATGTATCAGCTTTTATTATATTAAAAAAAAAACAATTCTAGGAAGTATCCCTTTACACTTACTCGTGGTATATGGTGTTTGTTTATGGATGCTTACAAACCTGCCTTTATCAACATACGGGAGCGTGTCATAGTGTCACCCAGGATGGTGTGAGAAAGCTTGAAAATTTTCAACCAACCCAAAGATCTGAAAAAAGGAGACTGTCATCCCAATTGGAAAAAAAAATGCCACAATGTACTCGCCTGTGCCTCATTCTAAACCCACTGCAGACGCTCAGTGACGGTTACTCGCGGCAGGGCCATGCCACGGGCTCCCGCCACAGTGGGCTCTCAAGCAAAAGCCCCCAACTACACCTGCAGACGTAACGGTTAAAGCAGTTCCGGCGCACGCAATTCTTTGTGCCATATCACTATTGTATTTCACGGGGCAAATGAAAAAATACGTGGCCAACATTCAGAAAAAACTGCTACCAGTGTTGCAGAATAAACTATTTGCACATTGTTATTTTGACCTTTTACAATTGTTTAAACAGAAAGAAAGTAGGAAAAGAAAACTTTACAATAATCACAAGCCAAGTCTAATTTATATTATGGTATTACTTAGTTTGGCAAATATATAACCAGACATAGTTGTCATTGTCTAAATATGCTATTCTTTTTTCCTTTTTAACCACTAATTTTTTAATTAAAAAAAAAACCTTTTAATCACAGTTGACATACAATATCATAGTAGTTTCAGGTGTACATCGTGGTTCGACATTTATATAACTTATGAAGTGATCATCCTGATAAATCTAGGACCTACCTGGCACCATATATAGTTATCACAATATTATTTTTTGAAGTATATTTTATTTATTATGTTACTACAGTTGTCCTAATTTTTCCACGGTTACCCTCCTTCCCTCCAGCAATGTACCCCCTTAGTTCATGATCATGGGTCATGCATGTAAGTTCTTTGGCTTCTCCATTTCTTATGCTTTTCTTAACATCCCTCTGTCTATTTAGTTCACATTTGAAAAATAACTTTCTATATGGCAATGAAATATTAATAAATGAAAATTTGCTTCATAAAAATTTGTGATGGAGAACATTGCGTACAATGGAAATATATTTAGTACATTTTTGAGATTCATGCCAAAAAACCATATATTATAAAGAACAGAAAGTCCTTTCAGAACATATGGTAATTAAATGCAGGTGAGCTCCAAGATATTATTTAACCCAATATGGTGCTGAGTGGGCAAATGCCAAAGTTGCTATTTGATTCTACACGCCCCACCTATAGACTCAGTCCGTCGTAGGTCACGGCATATAACCGCCAGTTTCAGGAACAAACCTACTACTGCAGGATTCGCTTTTCTCGACTACGTGTGTAGCCTATGGGAAAGTTTAAATATTAAATAAAGTATTAATAAAGATCAATTAACATATCAAAGAGAAGATGGTATGAGTGAGCAGATAAGTTTTTATGTCACTATAACCCAGATCAAAGCTTCACTTTCAACTTTGGTTTTCTGAATTCACATGGGTGGGGTTTTTTCTCCTTTACGAAGCTAGATAGAGACCTTTTCATCTGTCCTGGAACTAAACCCCAAGAATTTTAAGACTTCACCTGCGTGGAGCCACCTCTAACAATGAAGCATTGAGAACTTGTCTCTAGACTTTACCTATTGTGTGGTAAACTTTTATCTGAAATTGTATTCTAAATATAAGGGTTAAAAATCAGTGCTTGTCTAGATTCTGCTCAAGGTAACTTCTAACATTCCATGGTGTCGCCCCAATCACTCCCTTGAAAGGGAAGGTAAAAAACAACAAATGGGCAGGATTTCTTATTTAATTGGTCTTTAATTAAGATGGGATTCCTGGAGAAGAAACTGACTTAAGGCCTGTCTGCAAGACATGTTGATGTGCAGACAGCCTCAAAGAGCACAAACGGTAAAAAACAGGAAGGAACTTTGAAGAAGAAAGCAACTTCTAATGTCCTTCCACATGCTCCCTGGGGGAATTTTAGTTTTCTGTCATATTTATCCAAGTTTTCCCCCAGATGTTAAACAGTGGTCTGTGCTCCCCGGGGAACTGTGGCTTGGCGTACGAAGACTTAGACGTTGAGGATACAGACTTTGAGATTAAAAAAAATATAGAGGCAGCAGCTCCGTTTTACGAAGACGCCTCATTGCATCTTCTTGGGCGACGTTGGAACCCCTCCGGCGGCCCCTCTTCCGCGCGCTCCGCACCCCCGGGATGCCCACCTTGAAAGCCCTCCATAGCCTTTGGCCTGATGCCCGTGTTGAGGAGAGTGAGTTAGTAGGTAAAGACTTGCTCGATAATGTTTCTGGCTTTGGGGTTTATAAACTACTGGTTAATTAAGCAAAAGAGCCAGAAGATGTAAAAGCAGCAAAGAATTACAAACCTTTCACTCATTTGTTCTCTCATTAGAAGCAGCACTCACAGACACAAATGGGTCCTTGTGCCACGTGCCTGCTGTTGACTTGGCAGGACGAGGGGCCCCCTGGCAGGGCCCTAGGAAACTTCTGAGAGGGTAGTGAGAACATTCAACACCACAGGCGAGGCCCGACAGACGAGGCCCGACAGACGGCTTTGATTTATTCGTCTGTGCTTTTAATCCATGGCTTCGGGGCTGGGACAGGACCGGTTCCCATGTGTTTAGGTGCTGGTTTTAAGGTGTTTTCAGTGACGGCTCAGAAAGCGCTCAGCTGCTCGTGTACCTGGGCACATGGATGGCTCCTTAGGAGGCACATCGGCTCCTGAAGGCTTTTTCTGTTTCCGAACAGGCTGAGCTGAGAGAAGTGTTTGGGAGAGTGGAGTTTTGCCCTGTCAGGAGGAACCAGCATGTTCGACAAATAAACATCTGCTTGTGTTCACGGACTGATGATTACTTTGTATGTGAAGTGACTGAGAAAGAACTCAGTCCTATGATTAGTAGTTGGTGAGGAGGGATGAGGAGGGGGGAGGAGACCATCCTACTGTTGAAGTTCTTATGTTTAACTAAAGTAGCCCGCAGGCCCCGCAGTGTGGTGGTTGCGGGGTGGGGGCGGTGGAGGAGGGTAGAGGGCGGATAAGCGGCCAGGGACGGAGACTGGACCTGGGGCGGTGAGCACACCACACAGCACATGAGGGTGTGCTGTAGACGTGTGCCCCGAAGCCTGTAGAATTGTGTCAACCTGTGTTGCCCCAGTAAGTTCAGTCAAAGGGAAAAGAATAAAATAAAATAAGCCTAAATGGGGTGAGCTAAAAAGAAGGCAAGAGCCTTGGACGTGGAGAAGAAAAACATGGAACTCTTGGCAGGAAGACCCTCGTCGGGCGTCTCTGACGGCGCTCTGACCAGCCGAGGTCGGGGTGGCCGTCGGACCACGCAGGTGAAAATGACATCTGTCTCATAATCCTGATAATTTCAGCCCCAAATGGGGAGGGTTTATGTATAAGAAAGAAACAGAAACATGTTGTGGTAACTGGTGTGCCAATAGTAGTTCATTTTTTAATTAATTAATTACTTAAATTCTTCAACAAATGTTTATCAAGGAGGTCCTCGAGCCAGAGGGCAGTCTGGACACGGGGGCAGGACGGGAATCAGATGACAAGGCCCTGACGGACCTGATGTTTTACTGAAGGGTGATTCCATCTTTGCTAAAAAATTCTTCGAAATACCTTTAAAATGTAGTTGTGATCTGCATTTTGTATTTCTTTTTTCTTCTCAGATATTTTTGTCTTGTCTTGCCCATTTTAATCCACTATAAATATTTCCGAGAGAGAGAGACATGGCCTTTGAACACTGACCTTTAGGGCCCCTGATTTACTGTCCAGGGGAAGTGCCGCCTTCCTGCGGTCCCACCCGGGGGCGGAGCGGCCTGAACTCGCAGGTGCTGAGCCTCAGGCGCCGGCTGTGGCCTGCGTCCCGCGTCCCGCGTCCCCCAGGAGAGCCGGCGCCCGCCCAGCCGCGGCCTCCCTCGGCCGGCTGCCAGCCGGGCTGTGTCCAGCCTGGAGCTTCCCCTCGCCTTGCCTTTAAGTCTCTCTAAGGCTTTCCCAAGTACTGGGAACTCGAAGACAGAGGGGGATATGGGCTCTACATTATTCTACCTGAGTTTTTACAACTAAATACATTAATCTCATGCATACTATTTTTCATCATGCCGTTCACACTGGATTAGACCACAGCCTACATTTTTTATCAGCAACTGTGTATTTTTTCCTGTACTTGAAGGAGGGAGCGTTTGTGCTACTCACATCACAGAGAGGAAGGCGATGAGAACAGGTTAAATTCTGATCAAGCGACTCGGAGCCACGTACAGTGTTCCCCTGTGGAAACTAGTGATACCACCACCACGAGGTCATCAGTCTGTCTGAAGGAGGCAGCCGATCGATTCCTAGTGGGCGCTATTTCCTCGTAGCTAGGGGAGTAGTTAGGTTGCTTTCCGTCATTCCTCTGGTGACACTGCAATGAAAACGTAGTCGCCTTTGACCACGCAGAAATATTCTCTCTAGGCCTCGGTCCCCAGACATGTTCGCCTTCCCCCGGTTCCTCCCGGACGAGGCGGCCGCCTCGCGCCGCCCTCATTTCCGGTGTGCCTTTGGATACGGCCTCTCTCAGCTTTGCGCTTTCTCCACGGTTCGTATCTGGTACGAACTTTCCCAAAGTACTTGGGAAAAATTACTTTATTTTGTTGTTGTTGTTTTTACGCATGATTTTAACACAGGGAGCAAGGAGAGGACTCCTAGCTTCTTGTGACCAAATCACGACTGTCCACCTTTTAAAAAAGCATCGCCCCCCTCCTTGTCAAACTAGTGATGGGGACCTTTATTGGTTTACAGTTTCATGTCGACTGTCAGGTCTATAAAGACTTTCTTCGTGCACTGCTTCAACTTGAAACACAGGATTCCGGTCTGCACTACGTTACCGATGTCGCTTTTATCAGCTGGAGAGTAAAGACCGTGTCTTCCCTGATTACCGTAGCGCGCCGAGCGCCGCCGCCGCCCGTGCGGCTGGTTCACGCGAAGCTGAAATTTAACGGAGGATGGAACACATGCGCCCTTGGCGGCCTCCGCCGTTTATCAAGGCCCCAACGTCGTTGCCCGCGCACCCGTAGAGCAGAGCAAACCTCCCACATCCGGGCTGCGACAAGCAGAAGCTGGAGAGAGAAAAACCTAGCCACACTGGCATGCGTGCTCCTGATTATTACTGTAGAGAGATGACAAATGGAAGAAAAAACCTGACCACAGGAAATAAGTCTGATATGCAAGGTTTTAGATAAGAACAAAAATATGAGCCAAAGAAGTATTTTATTTTCTTATGACCAAGGACTATATTATTTTCATAAAAAAAAATAGATCAGAAACAGCCTCCTATACCAGGCTGAGGCTTTAGAGGGAGAAAGCAGTGGTTTACTTTGGAATGTGAACTCAGTACTCTTTCCTTTTGTGGAAAATCCAATGACTTAGTCTGGGGGTATGTGTATAATTAAAAATATATGCTCCTTTCTTGCTTCCCAGTATTTTTCCCTTTAAAGTTTTAAATTTACTATTCGTTTTTTAAAAGATTTTATTTATTTATTATGGAGAGAGGGGCAGGGAGGGAGAAAGAGAAGGGGAGAAACCTCGGTGTGTGGGTGCCTCTCATGCACTGCCAACCGGGGACCTGGCCTGCAACCCGGGTCTGTGCCCCAACTGGGAATCGAACCAGTACCTCTTTGGTTCTCAGGCCGGCACTCAATCCACTGAGCCACGCCAGCCAAGGCAGGTATTGCATATTTTAAAAGTCCTAAAAATGCAGGGATTGAGAAGGACAGGTCACAGATCGGTAGTCATAGAACAGTCGCGGGATGTAAAGTACAGCCTAAGAAATATAGTCAGTTATATTGTGATGACTACAGATGGCGCCGGGGGGGCACTGGAAATAGCAGGGGAGCTCTTTGCAAAGTGTATGATCGTCTTACCACTGCGCTGTACACCTGAAACTACTACAAGATAATATGGAATGTAAACTGTAATTTAAAAAATAAAATTAAAAAAATGCAAGAAAGTCTATGAAAGATTATATGAAACTGTGTCATTTTTATGTGGCTGGGTTGTATCTTGGTATATTTTATTCGAGAAAGATACAGTGGAGATTTATTTTCAGAGGCTATTTTAACTAAAATTTTCCATTGCTATCTTAGGCAAAATTTAATTTGCCTGGGTGACCAAAATCATGTGCATGTAGAACTTTATGTTTGGGCTAAAGCTTTCTCTATTATCTGGGATTTCGAATAACTGTCTAGAGTGGCCTCGAATTTTGTTCTTTAACCGATTCTCCCTTTTTTCGTATGTTCAGCTTCTGCTCGGAGGCACACGCTTAATCTCATTAGGGCCATTTTTCAAGGGGCTCCTGATTTAAGGTCTTTTTCATTGTCCTCCTCCCTTAGAATGTAATAAATATTTTCGTCTGTACACTCAGGTAATTTTTCAAAACTCGGCAATGTTTTCTTAATTGTAGTATCTTTGATTTTGTTTCTGATTCAATGGCCTTAGTTTCCTACAGGAACAGCTGTCATTCTTATTTGCTCTTCCCCATCCTCCATTTATGTTGTTGTTTGAACCTTTTTACCTTTTCTTATAAACTTTGGTGCATCATTTACTGTTTGTTTTCTATACCACAACTTTGTTTCTTCGAAGTGACAGTTATTTCTATTTTAATACAAATTTTGATTCTGTTGCATAACGATTTCCTTGAAATCTTTAACTTACCTTTTCCCCTCACCTGCACACACCTGCTCAAACTGGCCCCTGGTGCGAAGCGCTCTCCCAGCTTACATTGCCTTTGTTGCCGGTTTGCGTTTTAAGTTATCTTCAGACCAGTTCAAATCCACCCATTTCACATCCATGGAATGACTCTGGTCTCATTGTTTACAATCCGGAGCGGTCTGTGGATATTTAAGTATGTATAGATTTTCGACAGTAAAAAAGGTCTTCATGAAAATATCTGGTCCTAATGGCTGATTCTCTGTACTTACCCAGTTTCTACTGTAGTTTTCCTTCTTTCCTGCAAGCAGGCAAACTGTCAAGCCAAGAACATTCCCAAATTAGAAGCACAAAATACCATTCAGATAAGTCAATTTACAACATGCTCTGCCAAGTAGGTTGGACTCTCTCGCCCTCAGTAAAATCTATCACTTAGAGATGTGGGAAAATATCTTGTACTTTTGAAACTCATTAGAAATGCAATTTATTTTAATTTAGACTCCACTTGAACACTCTGGTACAGTCATGTTTTTCCTGACTTTTTTCCCACTTGTAAGGGAAAAACATAAAAATTTAGTTGAGCTGAAACTCTTGATGATTTAGCAGTTGTTAAAATTGTGCATAAATATAATCACATATTGATTGAATATTTTGACTTAGGGGAAAAATATTTTGATCTTGACCTCACATTTTAAAGTTGGCTAACTAGCCCTGGCCGGTGTGGCTCAGTTGGTTGGAGTGTGGTCCCCTAGACTGAAAGGTCGCGGGTTTATTTCCAGGTCCGGGCACGTGCTGGGGTTGCCGACTCGGTCCTGGTCAGCGTGCATAGGAGGTAGACCAGATATCTACAAGTGAAAACTGAACCGTTTACCTAGAGATGAGGGTGCTAATGTAATGACCTAGACCAATGCTTCTGGAAGTTCAGTGTTCATAATGCTGTCCAGGTCCATCTATGCTGTTGCAAAGGGTAAAATTTTCTTTTTTACAGACAAGTAGGATTCCACTGTGTGAATGTACCACAGCTTTTTTATCCACTCATCTACCGACGGGCACGTGGGTCGCTTCCACATCTTGGCTCCTATAAATAGCTCTGCAGTGAACAGTAGGGGCGCGTATGTTCTTTCAAATTACTGTTCGAACTTCTTTGGATACTATTTTTCAGAACAGAAAATGAGGATTTAGTTTTTATAGCCTGGTTTTACTCCTCTCATGTTTGTACTTTTTCGAAGTCCCACTGTCAGAAAAAAATTCATCTCTGATTTTTATTAGATTGGCATTCGCCGTTTCTAATGTAATGAAGACATAACGGGAATTCACAGCTCAGCTGTTGGTCCTGGTAACTTCGGCTGAACAAAAGTTCGTGTTCGGTGACATTGGGGCTTTCTTTCCTGTTACCCGGACAAAGTTAACCTGCATGTTTTCTAACAGGAAACGTGACTCTCCTCGCCTAACCCCAGGCCCAAGGGGCACGTCATCCACTTCATCCTTCTGGGGGAGGGATCCCCGTGGGGGCCTGATTCTTCTGCAAGGTCTCGGCTGGCTGCTCTTCGCAGGCCCGCGACCAGGCTGCTACCCTGAGTCTCCCTCCACCACAGCCCGGGGCGCATCCTACCTCCCCCTGGACGTCTCCTGTCTCCTGATTGCGCGTCTTCCTCTCCCCTGCTTCTTTCGCTGGTATGATATGACATTTTACTTAGTGACTTCCCGACACAGGGCGTGTGGGGCCAGACTACTCGGAGCGTTCGCCCTTCCCCAAAATACCATTCATTCCCCCTTGCAGGGGTGGGTGTTTGGTCGGGTATAGTTTTTCGGGAAGAGCCAGGTCGAACCGCTGATGGTGAAGGCTGAGACGTCCTGCCGTCTCCACCCCGGGGCTCCCGCCAGGACGCCCAGACCCATGCTTCCCTGTCCCCAGTGTCTCTGGGTTTGGGTGACGCGGCGGGTCTGCCGCCAGGCTGCCCTGATGGGGGAGGGCCCTCGCCATTCTCTGATGGGCCACGCGGGTCACCACTATCCCAACAGTTTCCCAGCTCCCACCTGCTCTTGGCACCTCCTGGGCTGTCGCCTTTGTCCCGGAGAACCCTCCGCGAAGCTACAAATCTGCAGTGGCGAGTTCAAGGCGCCGTGCGGAAACCACGAAGAGTGGAGAACCATGAGCTTTTTGGAAAGGAAGGGATCTACCCTGAGCCTGAATCAGGACCCTGGGGTCAAGTTGCTCAACAGCAGACAAACCGACATTCTTTACCTGCCCCCAAACTGTGTCCTTCGCACGTATAATGTCATCGAATCTCTCCAATGACTTCAAGGTGTTGTACAGGCACACAGAGAGATCCCTCAATTTTCCTTAAGGAAAGGAAGTGCCGGAACCTGGGTGCAGATCCCTTTCCTGAAGGACCAGGTTAAAAGGCCGTCAGTGTACAAAGACCTGTGCCCCCTGGAGCCGAAGAGGCGGTCCCCCTGTGCTGCGCTGAGCGCCGCTCCCCGCCGGGGACCAGCAGGGCGCCCTGTGCCTCTGCCCCTTGTTTCAGTGCACTGGGAGCCTTCAGACGCCAGCTCCTCCCTTCTCCTCTGCTTCACGGAACAGACACATTCCTCTCCCGTGGGGTATTAAACTCGCCCCCAATCTTTTCCATAAAAGGCCTCGATCCATGGTCCCTTTCCTTTGACTACAGTAACATTTTCTGTGGCACCAGCAGTGGGCAGGTTAGGGACGTGTCCAGCGGAGAACGTGTTATTAACTTCCCTCCAGTCCCTCCAAACCACCGCGCGGGGAGCCCGGCTCCCGTGGCCAGCCCCCAGGCGTGTCAGCGATGTTTCCTGGAAGGCGCTTTTATGAAGTGGGAAAAGAAAAGTCACACGATGTGGGATCACGAGAAGAGCAAGACAGCAAAAACCCACATCCTCATTTGGGAGTAAAGATGCTATTGGAGGGACAGAGGACCAGAAATTCTTCCTTATGGGTGGAGACGTTGGAAAAAGTGCCCTCATTGTGTGCAGTCCTCTGGAAGCCAGCATGTCGCGGGCCGCGCTGGCCAGGGACTGTCATCAGACACTCGTGCTCATCTGGTAAACACTTGCGGCTGACTGTGCTCTCTGCTCAGTGAACCATGCCAGGGTTTACGCCAGCGTGTGAGTCCTTCTTCCTTTTAGTTTCAAGTTCTGTCCCACAGTTTTCCAGCGACTCCACAAGGAGCAAATTCCATAAGCACAAGGACTGAGTTAAAAACGTGACTGTCAGAAAATATCTAAGGTGACTTAATTTTGTGCCATTTTATTTTCTTCCTGCAGGGTATGTGAACTAAGGGAAGCCCTGAAAAACCCCGCTTTCCTAAGTTCTTGAATGATACATTATTTCTAATTTTTACTTTCAGTGTGTTGATTATTTGGCCAGGTATATTCTTAGTTTCCTTTTTTATTTTGGAATTTTTACCATGATATTGATATGAGAAAGAAAATAGGATTTCCAATGGCTAGAAACAAAGAGGACATGTGTTTTGGCCTCTTATCTTGATATAATGAGTCCTGTGTCTGTTTTTCGTTTTTTTTGGAGGGGGTGAAGGGTTGGTGACAAAAAAAAAAAAAAACTGACTTCAAATTAAAAATTTAAAAATTACCTATAATCCGCTCCAGCAAAAATTACTGGAAACATTTGTATAAAGTTTTTGAAAACCTCTCAAAACATGATTAATTCATGCCTATATATAGAAAATTGGAAAACAAGGATTTTGTTCAAACCAAATATCTGCTACTATTACCATCTTGACCATTGTATACAAAAACGTGATTGCTCAGAAAATATGGAGACTAAAAACTACATATTAAATAAGGAAAATTTTAAAGGTATAAAAATAACATTATAATATTACTTTTAAGCAAAAAAGCTTTTAAATGACCCCAGGCTGGTTGGCTAACCTCTGTGAAAATGAAGCAACTTAGAAATCTTAGTGACAATTCAAATGACCTCTGTTCCCTTCCCTCAAGTCCCAAGGTGACAACGTGAGTCCCACCTCCTTCGACTTCATTCTGCTTTGCTTTGGGGCCCACTACTGCTCACGGGCATCCGTGTTTACCCGCGGCTGTTTCCATGATGCTAAGAAGACAAAACAATGATAAGTGCAATGTTTGAAAATGTTTTAAATGCAAATTATATGAAATACATGCATTACCAAGTGCGTGACTCAGGTAGGCATGAGCGGGCAAATAGGCAGGGACAGCCCCCCCCCCCCCAGGTCTGCGTGGGCGGCAGGGGTCCAGGCCACCACAGGCTTTAAGCTGCGTTCTGATGTCAGAAGCGCTGAAGCAGGAAGGATATGTGATCTCAGAACCGATGACCTATGGCAGTGTTCTTTCTGGGCTGGTGTCACAGTTGGCTTTTCTATTAAATACGACTTTTATTTTAATAACTCTTTTTAGAGCTTTATTGAGCTATAACTTACCATCAAGTCTGCTCATTTAAAGTCAAGAATTTTGGGTACATTAAAGATTTGCACAGCCATCACTGTAACCTGGTTTTAGAACACATTCCTCAAAATACCTTGTACCTCTTTGTAGTCCCCCCGCTACCCTGCTCCGCCTACTTAATAACTGGTCTTGTTTAAGTATTTTAATTGGTTTTTAATATATCCATTTGTTTATGTTTTACTTTCACCTATTTTTTATAATTTATTGCTTAAATTTAAAAAAAACACCCAAAACGCCACTTTGGCTGTTTGAAGATCCTCATTCTCATGGAAGGCCCTCTGTCCCCACCTGAGAGGCATGAACGTTCTCAGTGCTGTTTGCTGGCCTCCTCTCTCAGCATGAGCTCTTCATCACACGTCTGGGGCCTGGGTGTGTAGAGGCCTGTCTTGTATGAAGAGTAGCACCGCCCCCCCCCACCCCCAGGATTTCTTTGAGGTCATCCTTATCTCCCTATATCCTTAGAACGTAGTCTTGTGTTGCCGGCCTCGTGCCCCATCTGGACGTGATGTTGATGGGGACCAGGGATGTAACCGGTGGGCGGGCTGGCCCCGCTCCCAGTCCGGGGGGGCCTTTACTGCCTCTAGTTCAGACAGCGGGTTGATTTCTGTCCTAGTCCCAGGGACAGTGCAGTCCCTTTGTGTAGCCCTTTCTCTGGGGAAGGGAGTCTTATTCCAGTTTGATACCCTCGTATCAAACACCGGACCGGCCGCTCACCGCAGCCGTCGTGCCGTTACCCCAAAGCAAGCGAGACCCTGGTTGTTCCTGCTTTCCGACCTGGAGCCGCACCGGCGGGCCTCGGCTGCCTGCCGCCTTCGACTCCATTGCACTCCTGGCCACGGCGGGCGAGAGTGTAATATTTTCAAGTAGATTGACAGCCTTTCGGTTCTTTGAGCGTCATCTGTGGACGCCGTGTGTGTCTTCCCCCGCCGGGCGCTGTGTTTACATGTGGGCGGACACGGCTGCCGGCCCCGGAGCCTGACACGGGGTACGGGTCAGCGTCTTGACTCGAAATCAGCGAGGTTTTAAAAGGCCCGACAAGCCTTCTGCCACAGTCACCTCCCGGATTACCTCTGGAATGTTTCAGATCTGCTACCCTTGCTCATACACTCAGACCCACGGAGGTCCCGGGGCTTAAACTCTCCCTCCTAAGCGAAGGGCAGGCAAAGATGGAGGGACGAGGGTGGGCGCTCCAGTGGGTCATGAACGGACTTCGCTCCGGGAAACTTCTGCACAAGGTGTGTCACTTGGCAGGTGCCAAAGAATTATACAGAGTGGAGTGCAAGGCAGTCACAGGTACTGTTAAACGATGAGATATATCAATCTATTTTTTAATAGCAGCAATAAAGATCATTTTGCTTATAAAGAAAGTTAAGGGGACTTATAGATTATTAAAGAAGAATCAGACCTTGAATACTCCCAGCCCATCTCAGGGCACAGTTACCCTCAGACTTGGGCTGTGCTCGTTGGTTATGGGTGTGTTGTAAGGGCTGGGGTTGCAGGAGGCTAATTAATCGCCTCCCTTCTGTTCAGGTTCCAGGGAAATTGAGAAACAGACATGAACTCAGAGTGGGATAAAAATCGGCTTTGACGTTGGTCGGGCTTGCTGGGGAGTGCGGCTTTGCCCTGCAGTGACGTGGAACGCTGCTATGACCGCTCCTGCCCAGTGTCTGGGGAGCCCCCGGTGCCGCTGCAGGTGGGGAGGGCCTGCCCTGGGCGCGGACAGGGTGAGGAGGGCACGGCAGGCTTCCCCTCGAACCCGGAGCTTTGCCTGCGCTTGGCGGGTCCTCTGACTTTGTGGGAAGGAATGAATAAGTGGTGGAGATGGGGGTGAGAGCTTCTTCCCCCAAACTTTCAAGTCAGCAGAAGACCGAGGAGAGAGACTAGGCTGGACGGGAAGGGAAACTTCCCCTCGCCATGTCTGCCAGGTTGAAGGAACCCAGCTGTGCCGACCGGCTGTCAGCCACCGCGTCTCGTGGTCTGTGGGGAGAGACCAAGGGCTGCCCTACAAAGTGTGAAATTGTTCTGAGCACCTCAAGTTAGTAACGTTTGCCTTAATAGTTAGATGTTTGAGTATTTCAAGTGGTTTGGGTTTTTTTAAGAAAAAAATCATCGGGATAATTGCTCAGTTATTTACTGCATCTCCCTATGTTTTAAAAATAGTGTAATTTTCATATAGTAAGGTATTGGTGATGACGAACTCCTTTAACTTGACCTTCTCTGGGAAGCACTTTCTCTGCCCTTCCATTGCAAATGACAGCTTTGCTGGATAGAGTCATCTTGGATGTAGGTCCTTGTCTTTCATGACTTTGAATACTTCTTTCCAGCCCCTTCTTGCCTGTGAGGTTGCTTTTGAGAAATCAGCTGATAGTCTTATGGGAACCACTTTGTAGGTAACTGTCTCCTTTTCTCTTGCTGCCTTTAACATTCTCTCCTTATCTTTAATCTTGGGTAATGTAACGATATGCCTTGGTGTGTGCTTCCTTGGGTACCACTTCTTTGGGACTCTCAGAGCTTCCTGGACTTCCTGGAAGTCTATTTCCTTTGAAGGAAGGGACTTACATAAGAAAAAGAAGATCAAAACTATGAAAGTAGAATGACAACAAACTCACAACTATCAACAACTGAACCTAAAAACAAAAACAAACTAAGCAAACAGCTAGAATAGGAACAGAATCACAGAAATGGAGATCACATGGAGAGTTATCAGTGGGGGGGAGGGGTGAAAAGGTGCAGGGACTAAGAAGTGTAATTGGTAGGTATAAAATAGACAGGGAGAGGTTAAGAAATGGAGAGGCCAAAGAACTTATACGTACGACCCAGAGACAGGAACTAAGGGGGAGAATGCTGGTGGGAAGTGGGGTGCAGGGAGAAAGGGAAAAATAAAAACATAAAAACATTTTTTAAAGAAAATAATAAAAATAGCATAATTTAAAAAAATTATGGCTTATAATTAAAACTATTAATTTTAAATTATTTTAATATATTTTATATTTAAGTGTATATTAATTGCATATTATGTTTATATTGCATTTATTTATTATTTTGTTATTGGCTACAGGGACAAGGAATAAATATTATTAATCTGAAATCTACATGACTATGAAATTTAGATACTTATGCAGTTAAAACAGTGCAAGATCGGGCCCATTTCAGAAACAAATCTTTGACATGACTTAGGGATTGATGGTCACACCCACAAAAGTGACATGAAACATCTGGAATTCAGAAGATCAAAGTCTTAAAAAAGAACATCAAGACCCCTTTTATAAAAGATGAGAGTTGTAGGTATAACCGAGATATAAACCCTACAATCAGGCCCTTTACTTTAACATGGACCTCACATATATAAATATTTATTAAAAATTATTTAAAATATTTTTCCTTCAATCCTTAGCCTTTAATATAAATCATTCTAAATTGCAACACTGCCCAGATGCCTGCCTCAATATATAAAGTTATCTAAAAACGTCTCTTTAAAAGAGATTTCCACTAAAGCAAATAATTAGAGACTCACAGGATCTAATACGTGCCAATATTTATTAGTCTACGTGTGTGGATGAAAAAGGACCACCGGCTCAGCCCGACCAGCCCAGGGGGCCCGTGTGGTGGCCTCACACGCTCAGAGACCGAAAGGAGCCCCAGGGGACGGTCTGAAGTTGAAACCTTCTAAGTAAAAACAGGTCATGGTGGGCAGTCACGTCCTGGGCTGGAATCTTCCCCGACAAAAGTCAATATTTACCTTAACTGAGCCTGTCTATTGTCTTTTCGCATTGATGATAACACACCTTTGGAATGCCAGGATAATTTCCTTTTTCCAGGCCCTCAAGGCACAGGCCTCCCCGCCCCCGGGGGAGACCACCGATCCCCTCACTGCTACTGTCATTGTGTTAATAGTTGGCTGTTATCTCTCCTGCACCAACCTGTGTAAAGGAAGCGGGTGTCCATCACTTTACTTTCTGTCCAATCCCAGAGGTTCCCCTCTGTGCTTTCTCCCGCCTCCCTGATCCACCACCAGTGGATTTCATGTAGCCCCGTTCCGTCTCCTGTTTTGATTGTCATGTGTAAAATGAGGTGCAAAACTGCCGTTTCCCAGAGCATTTTCTCAGTCTGGTGCGGTTTTTCTTCCTAACAATTGTCCTCAGTTTGGCTCCAATGAACTCGTAAACATTCTTACAGGTTTGGACATTTCTTATGTCGACACACTGAAACCATGAATCATACGTGTGGGCTAATGGAAGAGGACTGGACGGAGTTTGACTGGCAGTTTATATTCAGTGAATATAATTACCACCATATGATGACTGCGATTATTATTGTAACCGCCTACCTCACGGTGCAGGCATTGTCTTTAAAATTAACTTTCTCTAGAGGTTCCTCAGTCACCTCCAAATAAATGTTGCTTCGTTGTGTCACCTCAGCAGTGTTTGTACATTGCTTTTGTCTTTCTTCAGTGCCATGAGTAGGAAAATCACACCCGTGAGTCCTTCTTTGCCCAGCGAGACAACCCTGGGCAGCGGAGGCACCTGCTTCTCCTCGGGAATCCCTGGGAACGCCCCGCCCATCGGGACGTAGACGCGAGTGTGACGGAGCTGCGTTGTCGTGTGGGACTCACACCTGGACCTGTGGATGGGTGAGTGGGGACAGTATGTTCTCAGGTGACGCGTGTTCCTGGGGTGTATTCAAGAACCGAGCCCGCCAGAGTTTGTGTCAGGTACACGTGACAGACACTTCATCAGGAGCCAGAATGTCACACTGCCGTGCTGGCACTGGGGAGGTCGTGAGTAAAGGCTGATATAAAGACCGCGCTCTGTGCCTTCAAGGTGAGATTAATTGCAAAGCGGCCCGGCGGGGGAGCGGGGAGGCATCGGGAATGTAGACGAAACTAGGACAGCGGGGCGGGCGGCCCAACATTTTCAGGGAAGCAGCAGTATGAACTGTGTTTCCTGTGTGAACTATGACCTCCGACAATGGCGAAATAAAGCCTTTCAGTTTGTTCTGCGTACTGACTTTGAGTTTGAATTGAGTTCCCACAAAAGGACAATTCCAGGGGAAAAAGTTACTTTCTTTACCGCACCATTGCACTGAGTGAAAAGGGACCAAAGGTGTGTTGAAAAGAGTGAAGTATTTTCTTACTAACCCATTAACACACATACTCACCTAGTTACCCCTTTACTTATTATTTGAAAATGTGTTGAGCATCTGCTACCTGCCCTGTTCCGTTCTAGGTGTGAGGCATTCAAAGGAAATTAATCAATCATGTTTTACTGACATGAAAGATTTCGTGATCTCCTTGGAAGAGACCCAATATTTACCTTAATGAGATCGAGGCCAGTTCCTGCTTTGGGGGCCCAGCGATGGCCCAGGTCGGTCCCTCTGCCCCGAGAACCGGATAACGGCGGCTTTTATCCACCATAATTATTCCCATCTTTTGGGACACCAAGGACTTCTCTACTATAAGATCCTTTTTAAAACAGAAATAATCGCCCTGACTGGCATGGCTCAGTCGGTTGAGCTTTGTCCCGTAAACAGAAGGGTCACGGGTTCAATTCCCAGTCAGGACATGTTCCCAGGTTGCAGGTTTGGTCCTAACCAGGGTGCGACCAAGATACAACCGATCAATGTTTCTCTCTCATATAGATGTATCTCCCCTCTCTCTCCTCCTGTCTTCCCCTCTCTAAAAATTAAAAAAAGAAAGAAAAGAAATAATCCTTGGAAGATTTAGCTAATTTTTTTAAACTTTTTTTAAAAAAAGATTTCATTTATTTTATTTTTAGAGAGGGAGGAGGGAGGGAGAAGGAGAGGGAGAGAAATATCCATGTGTGGTTGCCTCTCACGCGCCCCCTACTGGGGACCTGGCCTGCAACCCAGGCATGTGCCCCGACTGAGAATCGAACCAGCGACCCTTTTGTTTGCAGGCCATGGCTCAATCCACTGAGCCACACCAGCCAGGGGATCTAGCTAATTTTAATGACTGGCAAATTTTGGGAAGAATTGATTAGATGGCTCAGAATAAAAATGGAAACCAAAACGGAGTTTCCGAGAAGGGCACAAAGCACAAAGGCGGTAACGGAGCAGGTAACAGTGCCAGTTCGCCCGTGACACACTCGGCATTCTGCGAAGGAGGAAACAGCCGCAGCAAAACATAAACGACGGTGTCGACCTGCAGAGAAAATAATTAAATGCTATTTTCGAGGTATTATTATTACCAGGAAAATATGTTCCCAGGGTGTTATAAAGTGAAAATAATTATAAAGAAATGCCACATTAGGATTACATATTTTATAGAAATACTTATATAACATGAATAGAAACACATGAAAATACATAGACCAAAAAGAGTGTTAACTCCGAAGAGCTGGATGAAGTTATGGTTGATGTTTTAAAATTTTCTTCTCGTATTTGGAGCATGTATTGCTCTGTAAGTTTTGCACTACTTTAAACTTTTTAATCGAAGTATGAAAGAGACGCACACATGTACGCGAATGGTAGGTGTACGGCTCGGTGTCTTGTCACACACTGAGTCCCGCCCTGGGCTCGGCCACCACTCGACAGGCGGACGTCACCGACGCCTCAGGGGCAGTTCGCCCCCTCCACCCTTTTCAGTGACTGCCTTTCAATAATCTCATTGGGGTGTTAAAGTCAGTCGTGGGTAGAGCCCTCCGTGAACACAAGGCATCGTGTTCATCGCGCAAATCGCTGACTTTGAACTCTCTTCGGGGCTTTGCTTGCACCGGAGGGGCGTGCAGACCCCCAAACACCCAGCCTAACCCGCGCATGCGAACGGGCTCTGCAGGCCCCAAGTTCAGGGTGCGAACGCGGGTAATTACCACCTCGCACTTCTTTGACCTGATGAGCGCAGACTATAAACTGACTTGGCTAACGGTTTCCTATTTTTTTCGTTAATTAATGTTTAAATTGCACAACTTCAGGTTGACTGTGTAGTTCGCAGGCTCTAAGAGAATGCGGCTCAAGGCCCCTCGAGGGACGGCGCTTCCCTGTTCCAGCGCAGTTGCCGGGATGGCCTCAGTGGATGGTTAGCCTGGAAGGATTACAGTTTAGCTTGGAGGCGCTCTCTCCAGGAATCTGTGCCTGTCGGCTTCCCAGGTCGCTCAAGTCAGAGACCAAGGCCCCGTGAGACTGAGCACACGTGTGGAGGACATTTGGCAAGGCCCTCGGAGTGAACGGCTGTGAAATCCGTAACAGCCTTCATCTGGGGAGCCGGCCTTCTGGAGAGATGCCACTTTTAACCTGGTAATGATTTCTCAAGATTTCTCCCAGTTGTTCTCAGAGCACGCTGTTTTCAAAACTGGAAGACAGCCATACCTCATCCGGAACCGTGCCTCTCAAACTTTCGAATCAATAAAGTACAGCTATGGTAAATTCTGCTAACTTTGAAAATGTCGATTGTAATACGGCGTAAACGTGGAAGGAAGTCAGTTCTGAGAAGATTTAAGATATTGACCAATAGCTAAACGAGTGTATCTTTTTACGTCCTTCTTTAATAAAAACTTAGTATTAACTGACAAACTACGGTGCCATCTTGAATCAAAGAAGAAAACTTCGACAGGATTTAGGATCCTTTAAAAAGCATGAAGTAGCCCAGTATATGCCAACATGGCAGATCTTCAAAATCTATCACTGTTTCAAAAAAAGTATTGGCACAGGAAACAGTTTTAATATGCTACCTTTGATGGATAGAACTGGTAGATGATAGATAGGTAGGTGAGTAACTAGGTAGGTAGACAGACAGATGATAGGTGGATTAGAGAAAGAAAGGAAGGAAGGATGAAAGAAAGGAAGGAAGGAAGGAAGGAAGGAAGGAAGGAAGGAAGGAAGGAAAGAAGAATAAAGAAAAAGGAAGAAAGGAAGGCTCATATATGCAGAGTATATATCTTTAAGATAACACAAGAAATTGGAAAGAATGACTAAGCATAGCAAAAGATCCACTTTTTAAAAATATGTCACCTGTACTTTGTATTTTATGCCCTGTGTATTCATTCCCTCTACAAAAACATATTTGAAAAAAACTCCAGGATACCCTGTACTGTACCAAACCTAAAATCCGTGATTCAGATATTTAAACCTGGCTCCCTAATGAAGTTTCCTTTCAATTTTATCACGTGCCCACTTAAGGCCTCACACCTTTCATAAATCATTTCTACTGGTTTCTTCTCTGCTGTTTAATTAATATTTACTGTTCTCATTAAATGTTAATTAGTGTCTTGAGCAATCACTCATGAGTGCACAGCAAAGGACAATCAATCAATCACCTAATTTAGTTTATAATCTCACACATACTGCACCAAGATGTGGTCATCGTTTCCAGTCTGGATTATTCCATGGTGAAAACTTTGGTATTGTTTTTAGAGGCTTGGTATTCTGCTTTGTAACAATCAATCTTACTTCTAACCAAGATTATATTGGCTATTTCTGGATTGTTTATTCAACAACAACAACAAAATGACCTAACCCAAACAAAAATATTAAAATTTAAAAGGTCATTAAAGTGAAATGCAATCATAACAGGTGTTTATTTGAATTTTAACATAATTCTTATTTTGAGCAATTGCTGCCAAACAGTAGAGATTATATTTTTAACGAATGCACTCTCTCAAGTTTATGATTTTTTTATCCCTTCTAGGTTCAAGGAGATCGTAGTCAATTACTTTTAGCTTCACATTTCTGAAGAATTACCTTTTATATTCTGTTTTGCACCTGCTCTCCAAACTTATGCCAAATCGCTTCTCGGCCTTCTCTCTCGCTCACTTCTGCGAAGCTTCTTCTTCTGCTCTGCTGAGGTCCCCTTTCCCGCCTGGTTTCTCAGGCAGCTTTTGGTTTTATGCCACATCCCATGAAACAGGAATTGTGCTTCTGTAGCACTTTCAACTCTCGAACCTACTAATTTTCTCTACTCATGCTCTCTTGATTCCTAAAATTATGCAGTGAACCCATTTTATCCCTCTATTCGGCTGTTATGAACGGAGGACAAAAATCACACAGTAGCGAGGGGTCACTTCCAGGACAAATACTGGTCTAAACTGAAAAGCGATTACCAACAGCAGAAAGCGTGAGGCATCCTTGTAAGATGCACATGTAAGAATTAAGAAGGCTGGTGTGGCATATTTGATCAAACATAATTCAATATTTAGAATACCAAAATAAAATGCCCAATCCTTATTAGTTTGTTTCGGTAATACAAGTCAGAGCCAATCACCACAACATTTTACAGCTTAAAAAACATACAGAGAAAATTTTTACTATTGGATGAGAAGCAGTTCACGGCAGACACATGTTTCCATTAAAACAAGAAAAGCTGGATAAATCACACAAATCATATTTCATAGAAAGCTTTAGAAGGACGACTTTAAGATGATCCCGTGGAAAAGCTAATGGCTGGGCTTTATCTTTTTTTTCTTAGTTTTTGTTGTTAACATTATTGCAGATGTCCCCATTTCCCCCTCTTTGCCCACGTCCCCCACACCCTCACCCTCCTCCCCTCTGGCCATCGCTACACGGTTGCCCGTGTCATGGGTTATGCGTGTATGTTCTTCGGCCGATCCCTTTGCTTTCTTTCGCCCAGCCCTCTCTCCTTCTCCCCTCTGACAGCTGTCAGTCTGCTCCACGTGTCCATGCCTTCGCTGCTATTTTAGTTGTCACTTCATTTTGTTCATTAGATTCCACATATAAGTGAGATCATACGGTATTTGTCTTCAACTGGCTTGTTTCTCTTAGCACAGTACTCTCCAGGTCCATCCATGCTGTCACAAAAGTTAAGATTTCCTTCTTTTTTATGACCTCATCATATTCCGTTGTGTGAATGTACATCAGCTTTTGATCCGCTCGTCTACCGATGGGCCCTTGGGCTGCTTCCAGATGCTGGCTGTTGTAAATAACGCTGCTGTGAACTTGGAGGTGCAGATATTCTTTCAAATTGGTGTTTTTCTGATTCTTAAGACTTTTCCCAGAAGTGGGTCAAAAGGCAGTTCCGCTTTTAATTTTTTGAGGAACCTCCACGCCGCTCTCCACAGTGGCTGCACCCGTCTGCGTTCCGGCCAACGGTGCACGAGGGTTCTCTTTTCTCCACAACTTCGCCAACACCTGTTGTTTGTTGCTTTATTAATGACAGCCACTCTGACTGGTGTGAGGAGGTATCTTATTGTGGTTTTAATTTGCATTTCCTTGATGACTTGCGACTCTTGACATAAAGCCTGTTGGGGGGGCAGAAAGCTAAATCAGCAATTTTGGTGGTCGCCCCAAGATACGCTGAACACTGAGGTTGGCTGTCAGGGGCCGTCTCCTCACTCTGAGGGGCTGCACAGGTGTGGGGAGCTGGGACTGAGCCTCTAAGGAGGCTTAATGAAACCTCTGGCAGTTTTACCAGCTTAGGAAGCCACTCCTACAAGGGCGGCAGGGGGAGGCCAGCCTGCGTCTCATTGCCCATCTCCCATCTCAAGACATCTGCCAGATTCTGAAGTCATAATGACAAGAAATTGGAAATCTGGGCCGAAAATGTTTAATATTCAAAGCTCAATCGTCTGCGGAATTTCAAATTCCGCAGGTGAGCCAGACACCCGCCGGATTTTTATTCCAAAGCCCAGACGACATGTGCTAGAACAGAGTTGACCCGAAAGGAGAGGGAGTCGAACGAAATCTTTAAGGACATTCAGAACAAGCTTATTCTTAGATTTAACTGCTGCGGTCAGCAGCTCAGGTTATTTGCCTTACAGAGAAAAGAGGAACAACGTGGTGGGGGACGGCACCGTCTGGAGCCTCGTCCTACCGCACACGGCGTCCAGCCTGCCATCAGACGTTTACAACGATCAGAGAGTTACAAAACACGACTACGAATGGAAGGAAAAAATGACCAATCACAAACGCACAGTTAATCCAGAGGCTGTGGTCAGCAGGAGAGAATTTTGAAATAACGAAGATGAATATGTTCCAGAAAACAGAGAAAACATTGGACAAAGTAGACAAAAGTATTAAATAGTATCATAAAATTTATCTACAGAATGAATCAATATTCTACAATGGGAAAAAATGTGGTATCTAAAATTAACAACCCAATAAATGAGTTTAAGGTTACCAGCAGATTGGATGCAGTGGAAGACAAGGTGGGTAAAGAGACAGACTGACAGAGCATATCCGAGCTGAAGCACGGAAACCACTAACCAGGGCGAAAGCGTCCAATGTGCTGGAAGAACGTAGTATACCTTTAAGGGAATTCCGAGAAAAAAAAGAGAAGGAATGGTGCAGAACCAGTATTAAAAAGTTAATAGTCAAGAGATATGTTAAAAATCAATGAAAGGCACCAACACACAAATTCAGAAATCTCTGAGAACATAGAGCAGGCTACAAAAATAACCACCCCCGAACACTAAACGACTGAATTTCTGAAAACCAAAGAGAGAACATCTGAAAGGCAGTTGGGGGAAAAGAAGACACGACACTGTGAAAGAAACAAAATTTACTGATTTCTCAACAGAAACGTTGGAAACCAGAAGATAATATGACGTATTTAATTGCTAAACAAAACTAATCACCAAATTATAATTCTATACCCTGCCAAATATCTTTCAAAAATGAATATGACACCAACCATTTTCGGAAAAAGCCGGAGAGACTACCGTATGTCAGCATCCAGCTTGAATCAAAGTTAAAAGCTAAAAAAATACTTTTTCTTTTTCCAGGCAGAAATAAAGAAGTTAAAAACCTGAAAGAGCAAAAGGGAATAAAGAACAACGAAGAACAAATATGCTGGTAGAAAATGAATATTCATTACACAAAACAATCCCTGTCATGCCTACATTATACATAGAATTAAAATGCTTGACGACTATAATGTAGAAGGTGAAAGTACAGGCAAACAGATCTGAAAGGGGTTTTTTTGGTATACTTTATTGATTATGCTATTACAGTTGTCTCATTTTTTCCTCCCCTTTGTCCCCTCTGCCCTGCACCCCATCCCATGATCCGCACACCAAAATTTTCCCACCACCACTTTCCCCAGCCCCACCCCTCCCCACGCCCACCCTCAATCTAAAAGTTTTTAAGGCAGCTGCCTTCGTCATTATCCCTCTGATGGTTCTAAGCTTCCTCCAGCACCAAGCCTGACACCTTAAACGTCTACCCGTAGATGAACTCGCTTTCTACTCATAAAGAATATTCTGGCTGCTTCCATTTTGGCAGTCACAACCGACCACAATGTCCGCTTGTCTTCAGGGTGGACTATGGCGGAGATGCCTTCCTTTCCGGAAGCAGCTCACCAGGCCCCTGGGCCCTGGGAACCCTCGGCGGGGCCGGGCTCTGCACCTTGTGCTAAGTGACACATTCACTCCGCGAACCGGTGCTGGCTTTCGTGCTGCGGTCTTTAGGCCACTTGCTTTCCGTTTGTTTGTTGGCGGGGCTTTGGGTGCGTGCGTCCCCGAAGCACCCAAAGCTTCGCGGGGCCTTCCACGGGCTTCAGGGTTTGGCCCGAACAGGCCGCTCCGGGGCCTCGGGGACCTGGTTGGCGACGGTGCCAGCCCACGCACGTGCTACCGGCGAGGCCCCGGGGGTCTTGGCCCCAAAGGAAGAGCTCAGCGCGCAATGACTTTTTTTTTTTAAACGACGGCTCCTGAAACTTTACGGATGTTCAAAAGTACCGTGGTTCTTTTTTTTTTTTTAGTGACTTGTAAAGGGACGCTATCTTAAGAGTCTAGACGTTGTCCCTGCACCTAGAAAAAGGATAGTCGTATCTTGCAAAGACTTCGCAGGTCTGATCACAAAGCAGGGAGACCGGCACTCGTGAGGGCGCTTTCCTCTTCTTTCAGTTCATTCCTCCCTTTTGCAGCTAGAACCAGTGAAAAAAACGGGTGGAGCCTTGACTTTTTAATATAATTAATCCCAATGGCCAACTGACTTAATCGCATGCTGTAAAGGTTTAGGATCATTTTAACCATAAAAAGTTTTTTTTATTTTTAAATAAAAATTGGGGTGTGTGAATAATACCTTTAAAACCTTTGTGTTTGCCTAAATTATCCAAAGAAAGATTCTGTCTGCCCCAAGTGACCCCGCCTATAGATAAACTCATGTTGGAAAGTAAACGTAAGACATACAGCGAGAGAAGGAGAAGCCTCGCGGGGCCTGCCAGCCTCCACGCCAGGGCCTGGCCCTTCTGCGGGTCCGAGGGGCCGGGAGGCGGCCCGGCCGGGAGCGCGCTGCGGTGGCCAGCCGGTCGGGGGACTTCGCGTGCTGGGGGCGGGGCTCGTCCCGGAGCCTCGCAGTGCCAAGTCCTGACTCCACCTTCTGGGTGCGGCGTGTGTCTTATCCCTAATGTGGTCCCGCGGGAGGTGTCTCCCAGCGCCCCCTTCTGCTTGCGGTGTGTGTTTTCATTAGCATGATGGTACAAGGAGCTCGGGGGTCTTTCTCCGGGGAGCTTCGCCTCTCATCCGGGGTTAGTCTGACTTCCCTTGGCTTTGTTACCTCCTTCCCTGCCGGGGTGACTGAAGCTGCCCGCTCGGTGGGTAAGGCGGGCAGGGTCCTGTGATCCAGCAGCTGGATGTCGACTTCTCGGCCGTGTCCGACGTTTGCTCGACCGCTTCCCTCCGAGTCCGCGTTCCAGGGACCAGGGAGTTTCCTCCGTTTCTTACCGACCTGCCTCAAAACGCACGCATCTCAGACAAATCTTTCAAAATGTGTACACGGTTAGAGGAAACGGCTTAGGAAAATTATTTTCTGAATTTAATTTTAACGATTTGTATTTCCCTAATTTCTCCTACTAATAATTAAAAAAGAAACCCCATAGATGGACTGTATGTGTTGACAGGCGAAGCGCGTCCTCGGAAGGAGGCTTTATTTGCCGTGGTTTACGATAGTGTGATCTAACTGGGGCGGCCCTGGAGAATTCTGAGTCCCCACGAGGACCGGGACGACCTAGCTGTCTGGAGGAGAAACAGGAGTTAAGCCTCTCGGTTCCTTCCTTGATGGCTAAACGTCGGGGGACAGGAGGAAAGCTGAGCGCGCGCTGCGAGAAGGAGGTGAGACGCAGGAAGGCGGACACGTTAGGGGCGAGGCAGAGGGAGACGCAGCGACGGGCCTGAGGGGCTTGAGGGCGCCGGGGAGGTCAGCGGTGGATGCATCCAGACCTTTCAGAACGGGAAGCAGGAGACACAAATGAATCAGCTTTACCCAAAGAATTGTAACTCTAGAGCTGTATTGTCTGAGAAGCACTAAACCTTCCCAGTTGTTTTTACTGTGGTTTTATGTTAAGTTTTACGACACAGCAGGATGGCGCGTCCTTTTAAAAACCAGCTACTCGCCCGGTGTATGCCCTTACGAAAAAGAATCCTGAAAATGACAAGCAAGTTCTGTAAGTTTGGGACCTACCTATAAACTCGTCAGAAGATAACAGAGTAAGAACTCAAATACACTCTCCTTCCCCTTGCGTTTCAGGACAACCTGAGTGTGAGAAGCGACTTCTGATTTATCTGTAGCAAGCAGTTTGTTTTGGTACCTGTTGTTTGTTTGACGGGCACAGGAGGTATGAACAGATACCTTCAGCAGGGAAACAGAGGTGAATAGAATAGCTATTTTGAAGGCCTATTCAGTTTTAAAAATGTATATGTTAGACTGCACCCAAAGGTATTTTTGTTATTTTGCCACATTTTTTAAAGCGTGGAGAGCTTTTAAACATTAAAAAAAAAAATTTAATATTAAGACCAAAAAATATGCCACGTCGAAACTTGCAGTGGTTAGCCAAACCATAAGGAATAGCAGTTTTCTTCAAAAAATGTGCAGCCTAGTTTGCAGAAAATATGGTTATCATTAAATGTTACTTTTTATTTTCCTCCAATTGTCTATCTGGTTCAAGTAACGAATTTTAAATTTTTGTTTGCTAAATGTATTGCAAGTGTGCCAAAATTCGACATCTGCAGTTCTTAGTATATGCTCTAAGAAAAACAAAGTGTCCTTTTAATTAGGCCTGATTTCAGACCCACAAACAAAACAATGAAGTAATTTTTTCCTTTGCTTCCCAGGAACCATGTGGGCCCAGGTCAGCGGCTCTCTGCGGCAGGCGCGTGGGAACTGGGGTCCGGCTGGGGGCGGCTGTAAATCGCGAGTCCCCCTGTCCCCCCTCCGCACTCTCTCCAGTGTCCTGCCGGCTCTCTGGTGGATCCTACGTCAGGGACAACTGACAGGCACCGCGCTGTGTCCTGAGAGCTCCAGGTTTCTGAACCTCTGCTCTGGCCTTCAAGAACCTTCTCTTTTCTCCCAGTTCTGACGAGAAAACCAATGCAAGGATAACGGCAGGACGAGAGCCGCGACTGGTACAGTGCACTTTATGCATTCAGAGCCTAAAACCAGCTACCAGGAGGAGACACGCTTGCCAGAAGAGGTGGCATCTGAGCTGGGGGTTGAACGATGACTGGATGTTAAGTGGAGGCGCAAGGGGTGTCTACGCCGCAGGGCGTGTGTTTATGGGCGTCGTTTGAGCATTGGGGGTACGCAGAGAACAGTCGAAGCCAGTGTGTAGCCTAAGCACACGCGGACACGCTGACTGGGTCACCCCAGTTTGGGGAAGTGGGGCCTGATGAAGGGCGTGGAAGAAGACGTCCGGAGGGCGGCGCCGGCCTGAGTTGCTTACGTGAGGAGTTCGGCCTCCATCCTGAAAGAGCAGGGGTGGCTCGAAGCGATGGTGGGCCACAGCCGTATTCGGAATTTTGAAAGATGACGGACAACAGAGAAGCGAGACGCGGGGCAATAAGAGGCTGCAAACGTAGTAAGTGATCCGAGTGAAAAATTATGGTAGAAAAAATGAAGATCACAGGAGCAGTAACGAACAAAAGATTGTGGGGACGAAATGCTGAATCCAGATTTACGACACATGTAGGAATTTTTGGCAAAGGAGTCAAGGCAAATCAACAGACAAAGGTAGTCTCTTCAGAAGATGGCACCGGGATAACTGACTCTTCCTAGTGGGGAAAGACGCCTGGGTTTATACCTGTCTCGTAAACAAAAATTAATTCAAAATGAATCGTATACTTCCAGGTAAAACAAATCTAGTAAAACTTCTAAAAGAAAATATATTGGAATATTTGTTGACCTTTGATTAATAAAAGATTTCATGGATATGACACCAAAAACACAAAACACAAAAGGAAAAAATAGGATAAAAGAAATTTGACTTTGGTATCTTGAAAAACACCACTAAGAGAATGAACAGATAAGGCAGGGACTAGGAGAAAATATTTACAGCTTCTTTAGCTGATAAACAACTGGAGTCCAAAATACACAAGGAGTCTCAAAATTCAATAATAATAATTTTTTACAATCAACCCAATTAAAAATTAACAAAATATTTGAACAGATAGTTGACCAAAGAAGATATACGAATGTCATATAAACACATGGAAATCATACATTAGGGAAATGCAACTTAAATATCATATCACTACACACTTATTAGAATAGCTAAAATTAAAAATATTGACCATGTCAAGTGTCAGCGAGAGGACCCGGAACTCTCCCACACTTCTCTCGGGGTTGCCGCATAGAGCTCCTTTGCAACATGATTTGAGTTTCTGAAATTCTAATCATACATCCGCCATGGCACTCCCACGTATTAATTAATCCAAGGAAAGGCCACTCAGACAAGGCCACGCGTCCTGTGTGAATCACTTTTTAGAATAGTCTAGAAGGTGCTATTATTTCTTGCGACAGAAAGTTGACCAGCAGTGGCTGGGAGACTTCCGGTGTCAGCGGGAATCTCTGCAGAGGGGCATTTCTCGCAGTTAGTGCTGCAGACCTGGAGCAATGGGATCAGCTCTGGGGGCCATATTTTAAAATACAGACTTAGGTTTGCTGTGCCTGAGCCTCCTACGTGCTACCTCTGCAGAGGATAGTTAGAGAAAGGGCTGAAGTCGGGCTGCAGGCGCCAGCACAGTGGCTTTGCAGCGGCCAAACTGGCACCTGCTGCGTGAGGAGTGCGTGGCACATTGTTGATCACCTGAGGCGGGAGCACAGGGCAAGACAAGGAAGTTGTGTGAATTCACTGAGCCTCATTTTTTTTTCATATAAAACTAGGGATATTAGAACTCTTCAGAATTTTTAAAGGGTTAAGTATTGTGTGTAAAAGCACACGCTACTGGGCCTCTTCAATTTGTAGAAAGTGAGTAGGATTGAGATTTATGTTTGTATATATTTTGAATTCTTATTCTGTGGTTTTAAATTATTTGTTTTCATGTATTTCAAGGTTCTTCGTATTGTGAATTTATTTCTATTTTATTAATAATCCCTCTTTAATTTTTTTCTTTAAATATATTTACGCGTCACTTGAAAGACTCTGTACTTTACCAGAAAGACGTGCTAGATTTTGCACGTGTATGAGCCTGTCCTGATTTCTTTTGTCTTCTACGGTTAAAAGAAGCGCACCTGTGAGTTAGAAGTCTTTGCAAGGCCTCAGCCTGTCAGCCTCGTTCCTTCTGTCCTGGCTCACAATTTTCAAAGTCCAACTCTTCCTCATCATCAATGAAAACCCTGAAGGGGGCTAAATGAATAAATACATTTACCATTTGTCTATTCGGTTCACTTGTGGGTTTCGAGGGGACCGTGGCCACACGCCATGTGTTTGCAGGACCGCCGTCTGTGCTGGCAGTAGTTGGGTATCTTCTACCATTACCCCCTTGGGGCCACCTCCTCGGAAGGATTTTGCAATCACGGCCACACCCCGTCCAGTTGAGAGGAAACCCAAGATTGTCTGCCGCTGGTACAACATTTTATTTCCTGGCAGGGGCCCTAAATCCTGGCTGTTCGTCTCCCCACCGCCCCCACCTAGAAGCATTCTGGGAAACCAAGGCTCTCGAACACACCTCCGTCAGGCACTGCTATCAGAATTGTGTGTCTTACTTCCTCACCCCAATTGTTCCTCAGATGAAGAACCGATACTTTCAGTTCCCCCAGAAGTTTTCCAGGTCCCTCAGCGGGACGTCGGCCCGAGCCGCTGACCCAGGCTGGGCAAGCGTGGTCAAGACAGAAGACGGCATCTTCCATCTGGCCTTCCCCGGTCGTACAGCCTCCCAGTGACTGACTTCCAACACATGGCATACTTTTGTTACACAATCACCAGTTTCTGAGCAGTAAGAATTCTGTTTCTGCAATGCTCTTATACCAGCCCGAGCAAGGATGGCACGTTGAGATCTGGGCAGGTCAATCTGACACCTTTATCCTTCTCGGCCAATATTTTTCTTCCCCTTCTTTGCCCTGCAGGGGACTCGACATCACGCCACTCTGATGTTAGTCCAATTAAGAGCACCTTTGCGGCTCCTCCAGCGTCTGGCCCAACCTCAGGAAAAACTAATTGATGTGTCTGTGCTTGTGCAGTGCTGGTCAAAGGCCTTGGTGCCTTGCGGACTACTGATGATTTGTTTCTGCCCTTCGAAGACAGTAACTCATTCATCTTTTGATCCTGACGACTTAGTACAGTCATGGGGTTATATCAGGGACTCGGTTGGTGTTTAATAATTGCCTTATTGTATAATGATTCTTTTTTTAACACAATTGTTTTAAAAATTCAAGGAACACTAAATTTATTCAACTTCCTTTAATGAGTATTTGATATAAAAAGAGGTATAAAGTCCTGTTCCCGTGTTCCATCCACTCATTAATTTAAACCTTGAGTTGTATGAATTACCCAATTTGGAGTAACTCTCTTTATACCTGAAAAACGGTTTTATCAAAATGTTTGAGATAAAAATATGTATCGCAGTAAGCATATGACAAACATTTCAAGAGTACAAAATGAGTTGTAAAAATAACATAATTTACCAGTAAACCCACATTGCTTTAGAAATGTGCAAAACCTTTTGATGTAAAAGTTTTGTTTGTTTCACCCTGAGCACCCGTTTCCATAATTTCGCTTCCCGTGGAGAAGTAACCGATGGCCTGCATTCTCCTCTACCAACTAAACGAACCCAGGGCCCCACCTTCTGAGCGGGAACACAGCTCGGCCCTCGCGGGCCTGAGCCGTAAGGAGGCCAGGGACGGCCTTTCCTCGGATGGATCCCACAGTTGGCTGGAACTTCTAATCTCACGCGGGAAAGGCCTGCAAGGTGTTCTAATTCCCTCAGTTCCCATCCGCAGGAGGTTAACCCCACAATTTCCCTCCTGTTCCCCATTCAAAGAAAAATTAAGTTTGCATTCAGCACTGGTCAGCGATTGCTTTCTGGGGTGCGGGTTCATTTCCTGAAGTTGGGGGCACTCGCTTGTCATTTTCACGTAGGGCTGGGGGCGGGGCTGTGTAAACGGCGCCGACAGGTCTGGATTTTCACTGAGAACGGCCTTCCCTCGATCGCCTTCTAGATCCTGAGGAGGAAGGAGGGAGAACATTAGCTCGTGAGAGCGATGAATCGTTCGAGTTTAAAAATATGGTATCCTGTGCATAACTCTATCGACAAAAGCCCACATTTCTCATTGTAAGGGACTTCAGATTATACTTTGTTAATAATATCCTTCATGTGTGATGATAACATCAAGGTGTTCCTTTGGTTAAAGGTATATGAAAATGATCATTTAAAGTGATCACTTTAGTTCCTCAGAAAATGTAAATTCCTGATAGATTCTTTATTAAAAATCATTACTTAACTTCAAATGTCTGTTTCAGAATAGCTTAAAATCAGGTATGCCCATAACGAATTTCTAAGACTTGCAACTTCTTTAGACTATCAGTACGAAACTATCTGAGAAATTCCAAATTTGTAATTTATTCTAAGTTCCACAAGGAGACTCTTTGATTTTTGAATGTATCAGAATGTAAGGTAATCTAATTAGAAGTTTAGAAAATGCACATAAACATAGTTACGAAGAATATTACGGAGTACAAGTGATAGGTATATCTATAATCTACGCATCGTATCGAAATTTTGTACAGAGTTAAACTAACGATTTCCTATGTGCAGTGTTTATCCTCCACACTGTAGGCCTATCTCAAATAGTAGTGGTTCGCGGCGCTCAGCCCCGCCGGCACTCGCGTTCGCGCGGCTCTGGTACTCAAGGTGTGTTTTCCTATTAACTCCACCTGAGTCTTCCTCAAGGGCTTAGCGCATCTAGCGCTTCAGTTGAGTAGAGTTGTTTTTTTCTGAATATTTATTATGCTAAGATTTTACTAATAGTGCAGAACATGAGCAATTTATTCTCTTCTTGTCATCAAAATACTTTGTCGCCATACTGGCTAACTTTTCTCTCCGACAGACAACAAAGTCCAATGAAACGTATTAAGTGCTCTTCTTGACATAACAACACACATCTCACGTATGCACTTTGCTAGAGTCAGCGCATTTACCTTGAACTCTTTTGTTGGCTTGTACCTTCCTCACAGGTGTGTCTAAAATGAAAAGGCTGTAGTTAGAAAAACTCTGAAATTATGGCTAACATCAGACAGGAGACCACAGTTAAGCAGAAAAGCATAAAGTTTTAAATAAATGGCCCTTAAACGTGTAGATTTTATTTTGGAGCAGAGAATGTCCCACCCAGGAGGTTTTTGCGCTGGGGACCAACAAACTAGAAACTAGTTTCGACACATCACCATGAACGTCCCTTGTTAGGAAAGCATCTTGTTTCATTGTGGCATTTGGGGCCCAGGGCACGGGCCCCTTTTGCACAGAGTGACTATCTTACGCGATTTTTTCATCCTTTTTTGTAAAAAGCATGTGTTTATGATGTAGGGAAGTTTCACACAACAGAAGGTTTAGCAGCAGCATCTCCCCAGGGGTAGCCACTCCTCCCTATTTGTGATGTTATCAGACCTCGGTCTCTGTGATTATCCTTGTAACTTAATTCATGGTTTCCTCATAGCACACGACGACAAGGTGGCACTGGCCCAATCACTCTAGAAGCATAATTAGCAATTCAGAACACGTGTGCCAACATGTCCCCAGATTTCATTGCAAGCCTACCAGACCATTAAAAAAAATTAACTAGTTAAAAATAATAAGAGCTTCCATTTTTAAGAATTTCCAGTGTCTATAACGATGCAGTTTTGGGCTGTTAAAGTTGCAAAATATTTCCAAACCCCTCAGTTTTTCTTTTAATTCACCAGTAAGTTGTGCCTGGGAGGCTGAAGTCACAGTTTCACTCTGTTGTCGGGCATTTGAGATCAGAGAGGTTCCTACAGAAACTTTGCTTTTCTGCTTGCTTTTGTTTTTCCTCCAAAGTTTGACTTCTCGTTTTTTTATAAATCACCTATTTTAGACAATTAAGTCAGAATTCCTATATATGTTTTTCAAGTCTCTGATATTCCACAAAAGGTGAGGCACGGCCGTGTCACCGACAGTAATTTTGACTATACAATACCAAGTAAAAAAAGAAACATTTTAAATTTCTCCTTAAGAATTCTATGTCTATGTGGCAGATTTCAACAAGTCGTTCTTCCCCAGAATATAAGATGTGTATGATTTAATGCCACGGCAGTGATATAAAGATGTACAGAACTGTGGAAAACTCTTCAGACTGGGTGGTGGGGTACAGTTTGTGTGAGACAGGAAAGCCTGAATTTTGGAATACGCTCCAATTGATATATTTCCCTTAACTTCAGACTTATTCGGTAACAAAATATGGCTTATAAAATATTGCCAAGAAAAGCTGGATCCCACCTCCAACAGGTAACACCATTTTTCTAATGGACTTGTTAAACTCCGAATAAGTTACTGTACACCTTAAAACGAGACCAGAGAAGTACTTACATTACTTCCCAAAACTAGCACTTACACTTGGATTTTCTTTCATACGGTTGACGGTGTCCAACTGATGCGTGTCCAAGGAACTACTTTGTTCATTTATTACTATTTTGCTATGATGATATCAAAATAAGGGTTCACTAAGGCAAAGCAACATCTTTAGAAGAAAGCGTGCACCAAGTGCAGAAAACCGGGGTCCCCCCAGCACCCTCCGCTGACCCAGCACCAGCGACAGCTGCTTCAGGGCGCGTTTAGAGAAGTGAGACGTGGACGGCGTGCCAGTCCCCCCGGGGCCCCAGCAAAGGCCCCTCCTGTTTCGCGAAACACGCAATGTGTGTCCGCTTAATTATTTGCAAGATTTTCCATTTTTACGTTACTATTACTTTGGAGATTTAAAATAGGGTATCAAATATTACTGTATGCATCAGGTTAGTGTTACTTGACCAAGACGCTGACAATAACTAACATGGCTGGGAGCTTGCATGCGCCAAGCCTTATTCCAAACCTTTTCCATGTTAACTCATTCAGGTGCAGGTGATGCTACTCTCTCCAACCTTCAGAGGGAGGAGCCAGGGCAGGAAAGAGTCAGCGGCTTAAGTTAGTTTGAGTTGGAGCCCAGATCGGGAGTCAGATCTACAGCCTGGCCCCCCAGCCTCTGAAAAGGCCATACGTCTTTAGGAGTCACACAGGTAGGTGTGTCGAAACCTCCGTGACTTTTTCAGTTCCTTTCTCCATAGTCTGCTATTCTTCCGAATTACTTCAGTAGTTTCGGTAAATGCAGTGTTCCCTAAGATAAGAATAATAAAACACTCGATGCATTTTGTGAGGACATTTTTTAGCGAAGGGCTCTCAAGTACTTCAGTGACAAGTCACAATGTTAGTACCAAAGGGGCCGCTCGGTCATGACTTAAATGATTGAGGAAGGCACTCGGTCCATCAAAATGTAACAGATGTACCACGGCGTGGGTGGCTCAGAGAGAAGTCTCCACGCTGAGACAGGAAAACCATAGTGTGGATATAGGCCAATTACCCGTGCTCTCAAAGGAAAAAAAGTCAGTCTCGCATGATGTGATTTTTATTCACATCAGCTTCCTTGTAAGTCAGTGTCTCGTAAGATCTAGGCAAGAAGACACGTGACTCAGGGATGAGGTAATGATGTTACAGGGATGGAAACAACACTGACGTGTCCGGTCCGTGTCCGGATACTCGTAGCTATGTTGATTACACTGCTAAGAAGAAAAGCCTGGGAAATGTTTTGATAAAAAACGCAAGGTGCGGCCGTGCGGAAGGCGATGCCTTGCAGAAATGCAGAGAAACTGTACGCTGGGAACTGAAGGAGCCGCCCTCTGGGTCGACAGAAGCAGAAGTTTAGGGAGAATCGAGTGACTAAAAATAGAATGTCATATCCTTCACTTGTAGCAGGTTTCTCTTCTTCTCTTGGCTGAAGCAGTTCTTAAGTATTGACTTCACTGTTTATCGCAGACTTGTGCACGGGAGTTTGTTAACGGGACGAAAACATACTTACCCGACATTTAAACTTAAATACACTGAAGCGACAGACACGCGCACAGCTGCTAACTGACGCATTCTCTAACAGGCACTGCTGTTCTACAAAGCGGCTCAATGTGGCAAAGGACCGAAAAAAAAAGAATTCAGTTTAATCTTCACCATGTCTTCGCCTCTTCCCTCCAATTCATGTTTTTTTCATGGATTATTAAGCTTTTGGAGGCGGATGAGTGAAGTCTGTTAGACCTCACGGGAGGAAACCTTGGTTCCGTCCGAGCTGCGGCTCTGTCACATACGCCGTGCGAAAGGAATCTCGTAGATTCCAGGCACCTGTCTTCCTATTGAGGGGGAATTCAATCATTGGTAGGATAAAAACTATTTACTGTTACTACTGCAAAAACAGTTTGAACACTATACTAGAGATCTCTGTGTTACAATAAGAAGTAAAGAAACAATGACTATACGTGGTCCCAAGATAATAATTTATATTTTCTTGGACAGAGTGATATGGTTTTTAAAGTTTTAAGTAGAAAAACCACGTGGACCACACTTCGGATAAATACTAAACTTTGGGTGTGTTTTCTCAATCTATAGTATGTTTTAAAAAATACTTAATTCTCCTATGTAACTTAAATACTTGTTTCTCTAAAATAACTTGTCATTTAAATAATTCTCTCATGAGTAAAACAAACTAGAAATTCATTTATTCAAATAAAAGTTATCCAAATTGTATTGATAACATTTACTATTTCTTCACATAGCTGCCATTTGGAGCTTGCATAAGATTTTGAATTCTTTTTTTTTCTCTTTTGCCTTTAAAAGTAGGTCCTTTTAATGCCATAGACAGAGAACATTCCAGAGAACATTCCATACTTTAAAGATTAAGATTAATTTTATATGCAAAATAATTTACATTTCCAGGTCTAGATTATCACTCAAACTGTTAGAAGAAACAGATTCACATTCCCGAGAAAAGAAAATTAATAAATGCACTGTTTTTTTCTAGATCTATGAGCTTAAAGATTCCATAAACATGCCTTTTATTATTGTTGTGGGGGCAGTGAATACATTTTTTTTAATATAAAAAGTATGTAATTTGGGTTTGTTTAAATCACTATGGTTTAAAAAGTTTTCCCCTTTCACACACTTCAAATATCCTTACAATTTTGTGCATCAAAGCAAAAAATATTCAGTGCTCCCCAAGCTTGACACTGTACTTTTTAAAGACTGCTTAAACGACCAATCATCTCTTTATAAATATTGATGAAAGCTCCATCGACCTAATCCACCTGTTAAGACAACACACGATGCCAACTTTTAAAAAAAGGCACGAACGCTCAGTCTTTAAAAAGTTGAAGAACTCGGTCACCAGACCTGTTAACAGGTTAGTTGTTTCCGTTTTACTGACCTCCCTGAAGCAGTCTTTTAATTTCTTCATCTTCAAATAAGTGGTCATCACCCCCTTCAATGAATTTGGTGACTTTGGTGACCTCTGAGAGGATGCACGTTTATAGCAGAGATTGGTTTATGTAACAAAAAGACAGGAGACGTGATGTGATAAACAGCACACCTGCCCGACAACGAATTCTGGGCCAGCGCTTGGTTCTTTCTCAGTGTTGAGTGCATTTTAAAAAATCCTCACCCGAGGATACGTGTATTGATTTTAGAGGGAGAGGAAGTGGTGGGGTGGGGGGGGAAGAGAGAAACAGTGATCGGCTGCCTCTCATTCGTGCCCCCACAGGGGATCGAACCCGCAACCTCTTGGCGTACAGGATGATGTTCCAACCACCTGAGCCGCCTGGCCAGGGCTCGCCCTGTTTTTGGATAAACCAATTTTCTTATAAAGCGTTTGAGCAATAATAACGAATACAGGATCCGGCAGAAGTAATGCTGTTGCTGGCGGTTGGCAGGATGTGTGAACATCTCGCACGAGGTGAACAGCAATTTGAACACTTCACCTAAAATGTCATAGGGTGGGCTCGAGTGTGATATTGTTATGTTACAGAATTGCATGCTGATGATTTGGTAATAAAAGATTTCTGTGTAATAGAAAAGGCGTTATTTGTGCCGGACCCTGTGTGTAGCATAATCATCAATATGACTGTCATTCGAGTTTCATTCTGTCTGTTTGGATTTTTTCCTTATGTTGGTGTGGAACGTAAACAAAGAAATGACAGAGAATAGGAAACATGGAAGAAGCCTGGAAGGTGATTCAGGCTCCGATACAGAGAGCCGGGGGAAAGTCATATTCTTATGTTTTTGGAATGCTGACCTTCTTGCAATAATTTCTTCAGAGTTTCTTCTGCTTCTCCACCCCCAGCAGTAATCCTAGTGTATTTTATTTCAGGACCTAAAGGAAAGACAATTGTAAAAGGTCTAAAGCAGGAGTAGGCAAACTTCCTTTGTAAAGAGCCAGGCGATAAGCGTTTTGGTGACACGGCATGTGTTGCAACTATGGAACTTCGTCGCCGTGGTTGTGAAATCAACCGCAGACATTATGTGAATGAGTGCACACCCTGCCTACCAATGAAACTTCATTACATAAGTAGGTGGCATGGGTCATAGTTGCCGATTGCTCATTTGAACCAATAGTTATCGAATACCTGTATTCAGAATTGTAGGCTAATTTATTGGTGGGGGACTAGATACAAAGGTTTCCTGAAATTAATTGTTTTATGCAAACTTGCATATGTTTTGGTTTGTAGCTGTGTAGACTTTACGATTAACGGAAAACCAAAGAAGGGAATGGTTCTGATTCTAGGACATAATAGTGTATTATGTCACATGTGTATGATACACATAATAGAAACAAATGCTTATAGATTTGCCCATAAATTTCCAACTCCGAGAAAAGACATAGATTACAGAATCAGAATAATGTTATATCTGCCAGAAGAGGAATGAAGTTGCCTCAGTAACCACCCTAGTTTGACCTCTGGAACCCAGGCTCCCGGTGAGCCGACGTCCGGAAATAAATGTTACCTGTGATGATCCGTTCTTCCCTCGTCTCCTTTTCAGTTATTTCCATGGGCACCCCATCGATGATTTTGGTGTATTTCTTAATAATTGGCTCTGCAAGTAGGGGGAGAAAAATGCATTTAATTTATCCCCCATGGTGTCAAAACTGCCCTAGCTAGGCATTTTAGTGAGAAAATGTATTTCTCAAAACAACACCATGTAGAATCTAACTGTATTCATTTGGTGGACACATCTCAAATACCTTCAGATCAGCAGAGGTCTGAAAGCTAGTCGTGGTGTCCTGACTCGGGGGAAGACCAAGGCCAGTGGCAGGCTACCTCTCCAGGTCACGCCTGCGTCCCGACCGGCCACGGGCTGAGGGCGCAGGGCGAACCCAGGGGGCGTTCTGCTTCGTTGAAACAGGGCCCCGTGGCGACCCTAACAGTGGCTTACTTGTTAGTCTGATACAATGGCCATTTTTTCTTCTCAGTCCAGTATGGCCTTTTATTGACATTAGTGTCATCATTATCTTTCATAATCATCACTGCATAGGCAGAAGCAATGACGGTTTTCTTGGGCCTGGTGACTGAACGGTTGAATTCATTCCAACCAGACCCGCTAAAGGTCAACTATATTTCATTGGGCAGGCTAATAAGAACCCATAATGGAGAAAAGTATCCTCGCAATTTACATAAAACAAGGGACAAGGGAACACAGCAGGTGCCAAATAGATTAGAATAGAAACTGACACCATCCTAAGAGAATCTCAGGGAGCCGACCAGGCGCCAAGTAGAAAATCTGCAATAACACTCCTCTGGGGGCGGCTCCGGGTGCCGTTTCGCCCTCCGGAATCGGCCTGAATTCAGGTCCCCCTTCTAGGGTCGCCTTGGTTGCTGTGGGTCCTGAGGCGCTGTTGTCAGGGACAAATCACGATGTGAAGGCGGCCCTTTATGTTTACCAGAGCGGGGGACTGATTTCCACACCTGCTTACTCCAACCTGAACGTGGCTTCAGGCTTTCTGGATTCAGCTTTAAACATTTCCCATTTTCTTCGACTGAGGCCGTATTTATGAGGGAAAAAATGACTCAAGTCTATGGGTGTTCTACCGAAACTACTTTCTTCTTCATTAGCATTCGATTTGAGACGTAAATCTACCCGCTGGTTCGCGGTCGTAAAGTGTGATCACACGCAGCACGTGTGGCTGCACTTTGTGGACCGTGCGGTGGGTGTGAACAGAAGCTGCTCTAACGATGGTTAGTCTATGTCTCACTTCTCCTGACTGAGATCGTCTATTGCTCCTTCCTTATTAAAATTATAAGTTAATTTTAAACACTCAGTATCTTACACTTTTTAATTCAATGGGCATAGGACTGAACATTTAAAAGTCCCAACTGTATGCCTTGTTTTAAGATACTTAATTTCAGGTTTTATGGGGAAATGAATTTGAATACTTACCTTCTATATGCAAATGATGATACAAAAAATGTACTAAGTAATTGTCCTTCAAATGCAAAGGTTAAATGTGTTGCATTTGATTTGCAAAATGATTTTGCTCCCATAGAAAATCATTTTGAATGTTAGAAAGCTGATTATAACATTAGTTAATCAAGACTATTTCATAGAGGAGAAGAAAAATAAGGTTCAGTACATTTAACTCATACTGCAACGCCCTTCAACAGTTGAAGGCGACTGTATCTGTCTATCTTTGAGAAATTTGCCTGCTCAGAAACTGTCAATTACCCAGAATTAAATAGCCTAGAACAATTTAGAATAATATATTTTAGAAAAATATAGCTCTTCCAAACAACGAATATTTCGCACCATGCTATTTGACCCATGGGGCTAAGGGAGGCTGAGTATGAAACCATAAGGTTTTTTCATAAATGTCGATTTATGAAATGTCACCAAGTTTTTCAGGTGTTGACATTTCAAAAGGAAAGTCTGCTCCAAAAGTTCAAGCACAGGAAATGAGTGAATAAATTATCCAAATCGACATTTCTTTTAAGGAACCTAAACTGGCATTTCAGAAATGTCCTCTATAGTTAAGCTCTGGGAAGGCGAGGTTTTTCATCAAAAGACTTCATTTTCATGTCTACCCCCGCGTCTGGGCGAGGTTTTTCGTCAAAAGACTTCACTTTCATGTCTACCCCCGCGTCTGGGAGAGTCACAAGCATGTGACCTACTCAGTAAGCATGTGCTGAATTGGTGAGCAGTCAATTTATTCTTCACCCAAAAGTTTGGTTAAATATCACTTTTTAAAATAAGAATCATCTCCCAATTGTGTCTTGCAGTGTAACTTATTGAGTGAGAAGTCAAGACTCATCAATGAATCTGTGTTTTCATTTCAAAAATGAAAACAATGAGAAGGGAATTCCAGGGACATTTTAGAGCTGGACAATGATAAACAGCCACCAAGGTAAGTGTTGGTCAGGTCACCATATTACGATGTTTACTCGTGGAAATAAAAAAATATTTGCATTCTGACTAAAATACGTGAAATGAAGGTGGTGTCAAAGGTGCTGGTGCCGAAGGGGGGCTAACAGAGGCGGTCGGTGGGGGGAGAGAAAAGCGAGGACTTAGCCTGCCGGCCCGAACCCTCGGGAGAGGTGTCTAACCCGTTACGTGTAGAGAGTCGGCGAGAACACAGGTGCTCTCAGACGCGTGAGTTCAGGGCTGGGACGAAGGCTTCTCGGGTTCGACTCACTGCACCAGCTACTGATTCCCTCTCCTGTTTTTGGCTGTCTGATTTCAAAGCACAGCACGTGCGGTTGCCATTTTAAAAGCTTTTGGTCAATACGCAGCTTCTGCGCTGTGTCAAGTTGGCGGACGAAAGCTGCCCGCACCTTTTGGAAGAGCTTCTCGCGGCAGCGCGAACGCGCCCTGCGTGGGGGATGGGAAGCACAGCCACAGACGGCGTCTACCCTCGGAAGGCGTCTGACTGCACGGACACCCTGGGATTGACCTGTTTAGTGAGCAGCTGGGGCCCAGTGCGCCTGCCGCGGCCAGCCAATCGGGCTCATCGGAAGCCGCTGTCCTGCCTCGGTACAGAACAAGCAAATGTACTGAAAGCGTTAGGGCTGCGCCATCTGCTCTGCCGGGTTACCTGCATTCCGCATTCTTCCGTAACATAAGCATGCCGCCGGTACAGAAATATTTAGCATGTTAGTTTCAAAAAGAATGTAGACACATTCATAGACATCAGTCCATCACATGGCTTCTTCCCCAATAAAAGTCGCCATGTATAACATTGACTTTTACCTTCGGTTTTGATAATAGGCTGAAGGCCGCCTTCAATCACCTTAATTTTTGGTTCCACAACTTTGGTTATAATTTTAGTTGCTGAAAGTATAGAAAGTGGAACATAAATGATGTTTACATAAAAAACAACCTGAACCAAAGTGTCCTTGTTTTTCCGTCTTTGCTGTGCCGGGACCTGAGGTGTCAGCTACGGTAACGTGTTCAGGCAGCAGACACAGGACATGCTCGTGTGCGTGATCCAGGATTACCTCCTCCTGTCCAGGTGGGGAACTCTGAGGCCAGGGACGTGGGTTTGTTCCAGGGAAATAAAGACCCAACGAGTGGGGAATTCTACCTAGAAATCTGTCACCGTGGACGGCACCACTAAAGCTCTTAACCTTCTTTTGTGGTTCCTGAAAAAACTGGCTGATAGCAACAGGAGACAAACAGACACGATTAACTTCGTGTAATTCATAATATCTCAAATTATGTCGCTGAACTCTTTCTCAAGTAGGGAAAAATTAACAGAAAATGACAAAATATGTTTCATGCATTTTATAACAGTAATCTAGAGAGGAAAATATGAAAAAGGGTTCAGTATACTGAAAAATAAAAAATCTCAGGTAGCCGGATATGAGCTCCAGGCCACCAACATAGTGTGATTAATACTGAAGCCACCGTTTGTCTTTTATCTGTAGCCTTATCATCAACTTTTTTTTTTTTTAATTTAAAGGCATGGATTTTGAATGTATGTCACCCACCTGCCTAAGACAGCAGCCAACTATCTGGCCGGCTTTTGCTTGTACAGCTGAGGTGGCAACGGAGCCATTTAAGTGGAGCTGCTGGCTCTTTGTCACTTCTAAGTAGAGTCACTTAGACACTAAGTCACTTTGTCACTTTGTCACTTCTCCAGTAGAGAGCAGCTGCACTAAAGCTACCTGTGCCACCGGGACAGGTTGTATGGCCACGTGAGAGGGACGTGTTGGCACAGTTTGGGTCGGTCACACTCTCACCTCAGGTTTCCGAGATGTTAAGTTGTACCAGTTTCAAGTTAAGACAGGGTCTAGGCCTTAAGCGTGACCCCATTTCAGTTATATCGGATTTTCTGTCTGGAACTCTCAAATTACACAGCTCTAATATATATGCAGTCCGTGTGTCCAGTGGCTGATTTCACGGGTGGTCTCACCACAGAGAAACCTTTCCGTGAAGGTCAGATCCAGGGGTCAAATTCACTACCACTATCAAAGTGGGTTAATTATTTTTATCTTCAATGTTTACTTCCTATTGAGGAATCTGAAGTTTGAGGTGTTTAGTTGCTTGGTAGTTTTGTTTCAATCCTGCTTTTCTGAAGACTTGAATAGTTTTGACAGGTCACGGGCTGAGGATTCAATAGTGATTTTATTCCTCTTTGCTGCCAATGTTATATATTTGAAATACTGCTAAAGAGCATCACGCCCCCCCCACCCACAAAAACATTTTAAATGTATGGTATTTTGGGGACGAGAATAATATGTAGCAAGGAAATTAAAGAAATTTTATAGATCAGTCAATAAGGAAACATAAAAATGAAATCTTTGGTTTCATTAGTCTCTACCTCCACTTAAAATATGCTTCTAAATACAGCATCCCCACCTGGGGCGGAGTTAAAGAAACACTTGACATTGCAACGTTAACCTCAGACCTGTCTCCAGAGCTCTGAGTAGGGAGGTGACATTCCCTAGACGTGCGGAATTTCATCAAGTGTAATATTCCCTGTGAGCGAGGATCCAGGCTCAGCCGAGGAAAACGAAGGAAGGGCAGACCCCAGCTCGGCGTAAGCACAACGTTGCATGGACACAGATGGCACGTGGCACACTTTTCATGGATAAAGTAGGAAAAGAAAAGAAATGCAGCGCGGCCACGTATACGTTCTCCGTGGAGAAAAACGACACTGCATCGCTGATGAATAGAGCCCATGAGGATTCTTTAGCTTCTATGATTTACGTCTTAACAGTCCTGAATGCCCCATACTGAAATTCCTGCCACCCGGAATCGTAACTATCCCTCCTTAGAGACGGAATACGTCTCTAAGACGAGGCTGAGCTGGCCCGAGGCCAGATCTGCAGGTGTTCTTATTACGTAGCCGAAAGCAGTGCGAGCGGCAGACATTCTGTGCTGCCTCTCACATGGCCTTTACTCCTTTTCCATGTCTAGTGGAAATCTTAAGCAAATTTTTCTTAATTACATGACAGATGCTCGTGGTATAAAATGGAATAAATTTCTAGCCAGGATAAATGGCGGAACCGAAGCCTCACTTTAGCTACTATTGCATTTTGAGCATCTCATTGTCGAGTCAAAACAAAACGGAAGGACTTTCTGCTTGGAAAGCGACAAGACAGAAGGAAAAAAATACAAAGGAAGAACGGTCACATTGAAAAGAAGTACCGCAAGCTATGTCTGTGGGAACGAGGCACCCGCTACCCTTGTTAAGTGGTGGGGGTTTAATTTTGATGATCTGGCAGAGTCGGGGATGGAAGAACCTTTCAGAGTTAGAAACCTGACGTTTACCACCGGGCCGGTTTTCCACTCCTTGGCCCAGTTTTGGATGGGGAGAGGTTTTTAACCACCAACTCATAAACACTGGGATCCCTCAGTCTGCCGTGTCCTGCTCTGTCTTGAGGGGACAAAGGGCTGGAGGTCGGAATGGGAATGGGCGAGAAATCCTGCGGAGATGTTACTTGTGTGTCCCCCGCATCCGAACTGTCGGACAGCTCTGGGGCGCCTCTTCACTATCATGTCTGTAGGTCTCGTTTCCGCCCCTTTGCCAGGCGCGCTGTTACATTTTACCGCCGTTCTTGTGTCTCATCGCCCTGCTTTGGGGTGGGTGGGCAAGGGGAGCTGGCGGCCGAGGGGTCTCATTCTGACCTCAGCCCCGTTGCCAGTGGCGTTACGTGCGCTGTTGTCTGGGGGTCGAGGTACCAGATTATCAACAGTCTCCGTGTGTAAATGCAAAAACTTACTACTGTTGATTTTTTAATTGGTCACTTATATGTGACAAATAAATATTCATTGTGTACTTACTGTAGACAGTCATGGGGATTTCTTTGAAGGTGCTCCCACGAACAAACTGAAAATAAATGCTTAGACTTAGTAATAGGAAAGGTACTAGTCATAGTAACAAAATCCTGGCACCGCTTTAACTCTTACTAATGTGAATAAAGTGAAGCTTTCATTACAGTGAACGGAAATGAAGTTTTCCTATGAATCAGCTTCCGTTTCCTGCTGTAAGGCAGACAGGCTAAAAATTATTGTATTTTTTCCTCCAAAAAATTATAGCCTAGCTCATCGAAAGCTGAATAGATTTATAAAGTAATATTTCACATGTGTTTTCTGACCCTTGGACCCTATAATAAGGAAGCAAAATATTCCTTTGCCTTTACCTATTGTGATTAGTGACAGCTTTCTACAAGTAAACACTTTATCTTTTTCTTATATTCAGTAGCAAAGATAGTTGAGGATAGAAAAATTGTTTTGTTTTTTTTTATGTCCATGTCTTGTCTGCCGCACTGGAATATAAGCTTTTTGAAAAAAGAGCCATACCTGATTCAAATTAATATTTCACATTAATATTTCACTCAATACACTGCTTGGTCCCAAGTAGATTTTAGTAGATGTTTGTTGAATAAAATCATAAAGCATTTATGTCATTTCTTTACGGGTGCTGCATAATCAACAGAGAGTAATCCCAGCCTAGTGTCCTCTCACTAACGAGTGCGTTTCTAGTCTCTTATGTTTAATACATTATAAATAAATCCAGTAATATTTTGTACCTTAATTTGGATGTATTTGATCAGTTTATTCAGTATATCCAGCAGCTGATCATTCCCAATAGGTGTGTCTGTGAAGAGGAAAATTAAATAAATGTTGGCAAGAACGTGTGAAATAAAAAGCTAGGCTTCTATCAAAAAAAAAAAAAAAGAGAGATTGAGTCTGTAAATGAATTCGGTGGTTGGACCAACCTGCTGGGTAGAGAAGTTTGTCCACGACGTGAATGACGCCATTTGTGGTCATAATGTCAGATTCCTTTGATTTCAGCTCATTCACCAGAAGCGTGTCGTTCACCTGTCGCATGGGGGACAACACCAATGAGAGATGTCATGACAAGTGATCGTCGCAGTAAGCAGATGACGAACGGACACTCTTATAACTTCATTCCAGAGAACTTACCCCTTTCAGGTAGATTTTGCTCCCTTGTGTGGTCTTGAGAATGTTAGTGACTCCAGGTTCGAATCCCTTTCCGATGAATACGCCAGGCGTTAGGTGGTAAAGGATGATGTTTTGAAGAGCATTTTTGTTGCCTGGGGGGAAAAATAGATTCCTTTAATAACGTGTCATCTTTCTCTTTGACACTGGGATACTCTGAAGACTAAAGAGAAAAACATTGGTCTCCAGCTATTTCTCCGCACTGTGACTCCTCATGTCGTTGTCCCCTCAGTACATACCCTAAGTGAGCACCGGGCCCCACGGCCTGACAGTAGCAGTCATTTAAGAAAACGAAGGACAGACCCTCCGCGCATCCTAAGTGAAAAGCAAGGGAACGCAGGCCGGACTTGAATATGAAAAAGGAGACACTTCTGAGGCCGATGTCGGGGCAGAAGCCCTGGAGGGAGACGGGAGGCCCTGAAACCAGGAGGCAAACGCCCGGGTTCACGTCTACTCACGAATCAGGACTTCCTTCTCTTCGTTAGTCATTCCCTTAAAGGCTTCATTGGTCGGGACAAATAAAGTCCAATCGCCAGGTTGAGTCAGGAGGTCTTTCAAGTCTGCAGCTTCCAGAAGGCTGAGGAAGATGCTGGAGAGAAGGGGTAGGCGCTTATTTTGTTAGCTGCGGACTTACGGGCAGTACGCTCGCCCACGGTGTAGGAATGGAAGCTGTGCGCGCGTTGCAGAGAGCATGAGGAAACTGTTCGTATGTTTTCCTATGTTTCAAATGTCACTTACCCGTTAGGAGAGTTTTAGCATAAGGAAATCATTTAAATGTACATAATGCTTTTTTAAACTTCCTAAACTCTATTCTTATCCTCTAAAACTTGACAAGGTCACACTTTATAGCAAATAAAAAGCACGTTGCTTTTTCATTTAATATTCCATACAATAGCCTTTGTTAGTGTATACTATCATTAAAAAACTTAATTACAAAAAACTTGCAAGGAGCAGTTCCATTGGTAAGATTGCCTTTTTTCACTCCTCGAATTATACTGTGGCGTACCAGGAAGCCAAAGAGTGTGGAGAATGTATTTTAATCTTGAAAACACGTTCCTAGACTTATTCTAAATGCCCTTCTCAGCCAAACTGAACACTGCACACTTCTGGGAGCCCCGGGGCCGCGCCGCGCCGCGCCTACCTGAAGCGCTTGTCTTGCTTCAGCTTGTCGTGGAGGGACTTCTCCGCGGGCTTGATGATCTCCCGGAATATGTGGATGGCGCCGTTCCTCCCTTGCTTGCTTCCTCTCACCATGCAGGAATTTTCGACGCAGACAGCCTGGCCAAGGAAATACAGACACAGCTCCATTTCCTCGTTTGAAATTTCCTCTGCGGAAATAGTGGCGCGTAATTAAGTGTCTTGATGGGCCCTTGTTAAGAGGAGAGCTGACCTCTGCGGCCGGAGGAAACAGCTTTCTTTCCTCTGTTTTCAAGATCGTGCACAGCTTGGCGTCACACTTCTTATGCCACCAGGTTCTCTGTTATTTGTCAAGCGTCCCTGTGTGTCGGGCAGGTCGTTTGGTAAGGAACAAAAATGTTCCGCAGAATTCCATTTTTACGGTTTCGGCCATTCCTCGTCACTTCCAACCCCTTCCCCGACCGTCTTAGGCAACTTCAACCCTGTAGCCCCTTCAGGACCTTCTTTGACCAGAAGTTTCCTGACTTCAGTGCCTCTTGCGATCCCCAGAAATATTTACTCTATTTTCTTGACGGGACGATCCCGTCAATTAGAAATGAAGTCATTGATTTAGTTACAGTATTTTTAAACAAGTAAAGGTATTTGTATAATTTAGAGCACAGCACATTTTCTCCATCCTTTAAAATATGTGTCTTGGCACCCTGGCTGGTGAGGCTCAGTGGGTTGAGCACGGGTCTGCAAACCAAAGGGTCGCCAGTTCGATCCCCAGTCAGGGCACATGCCTGGGTTGCCCACCAGACCCCTAGCAGGGGGCACACAAGAGGCAACCACACACTGATGTTTCTCTCCCTCTCTTTCTCCCTCCCTTCCCCTGTCTCTAAAAATAAATAAATAAAATCTTTTTAAAAATGCATGTCTTGGAACTGTGGAACCAGATGAGCTCTGTGTCACACCCGGGAAGGTGGGGCTGGACCTGCGTGTGATTCCTGGACAGAAACCCACCAGCGCCGCCAGTCACGCTGCGATTTTGATAAGCGATGTTTTCTAAAATCTTTTCCTCAGGTAAAGTACATTAGAACCATTTTATACAGTTCAGAAATCTTTATGTGATTATAAAAGTTTATCTTGAAAGACGCCCCAAACAGATTCAGTTGCTGAACTGTGATCTTGTGGTAAAAGACGGCCCTACAAATTTGATTCTATATAAAAATGACCTTGTAAACTGTAATTAACTCTAAAACCGGCATGCAAATGGCCGACAGACACATGAAAAGATGTTCAGCATCACTAATCATCAGGAGAACGCAAGTCAAAACCACAGTGAGATACCACCTCACACCAGTCCAATGGCTATTATCGAAAACTCAAAAAATTAGGAATAGAGGTATCATAGGACCCAGCAACCCCTCTCCTGGGTATCTAACCAAAAATTTTGAAAACATTTATTCACAAAGATATATGCACCCCTATGTTCACTGCAGCATTAGTTACAGTGGCCAAGACATGGAGACAACAGGAGTGCCCTCTGACACAGGACTGGATAAAGAAGACGTGGGGCACAGATACACTGGAGTGCCACTCAGCCTTAAGAAAGTGAAACACTGCCATCGGTGACAAAGTGGATGGACCTCGAGAGTATCACGCTAAGTAAAATAAATCAGACAAAGCTAAGAACCATATGATTTCACTCATATGTGGGATATAAAACTGAAAGCAGCAAATGAACAAACAAAAACTCATAGACACAGACAACAGTGTGGTGGTGACCGGAGGGAAGGGGGGTGAGAGGGTAGTGAAGGGTAAAGGGGGTCAAATACATGGTGATGGGAGAAGATCCAACCTCGGGCGGTGGGCACACAACGCAACATACAGTCGCGTGTCACAGAAGTGTATGCTTGAAACCCACATGATGTCATTAACCAATATCTCCCCAATAAATTTAACAAAAAAAAAGAAACAAATTATATGCCTACAGTAAAAAAAAGAAAGGTCAACAAACAGCAGTGCTGGCAAGGGCATAGGAAAGAGGACCCTCGTGCTCTGCAGGCGGGACTCCGCAAACTGCTGGCGCCACTGTGGAGACCAGTGTGGAGGTTCCTCAAAAAATTCAAAAGGGATCCATCACATGACCCAGCGATGCTACTTCTAGGTATTTACTCACATACATGAAGAAAACAAAAACGCTAATTCAAAAAGACACATGCATCCCTGTGTGAACTGCAGCCGTGGTTGCAATAGCCGGGGTGTGGAGGCCCCCGAGGTGCCCCTCGGTAGGCGAGCCGGCGAGAAAGATGCGGTGCATTTCTTGCAATGGAGTATTAGCCGTGACACAGAATGAAATTTTTCCCTTTGTGACAACATGGATGGACCTAGAGGGTCGTATGCTGACTAAAGTAAGTCAGACAGAGAAAGACAAACACCATATGATTTCACTTATATGTGGAATCTAAAATAAGACAGAATGAACAAAAACAGACTCACAGAAACAAGGATCAAACTGACAGCCCCCAGAGGGGCCGTGGCGGGGGGGTGGGGGACCAGGGGAAGGGGGTGCGGCCAGTAACGCTGTGATCAGTTTGCAGTGGGGGACCGCAACTAGACTTAGTGTGGCGGTCGCACGGTGAGGCGTACAAATCACATCACCGTATCGCACGCCTGAAACTGATCTGCGTACCGACTATGCTTAAAAAGAAGCAGCAGCTTATTTTACAGAAGTTTTGGTGATTTCTGGAACTGAAATAACTAATGCTTTATAACGAAGTTATTTATAATGAAACAAACGCTAACTTTCTGAATTACCAACACCCAGTACTTTTCATGTAATTTTCTGCCTTCACGCATGTTACTCAGTTCGCCATCTCCTGATGCATGTAAATTATTAACACTTCACCAAGAAAACTGTGGGAGCATCTGCCGTAACAATGTTCTGTGACAAGTGCAAGTCATTGGACGTTCGGGCCGACGCAGACCTTTCGTGTGCCCCTGGTTCACTTACTGTCCGGTACACGAAGACCCTGAGCTGTCTGCCTCCGACGGTCTCGAGCTTCTGTCCGTTGTAAAGCTCATTAAGGCCCACTTTCACCTTTAAGATGTGATTCTGCAGAATCAGCTTGAGAAGACGCTGGTCCATGCGCAGCGTGTCATCTACAAACGGGTTTTTAAGGAGCAAAGGTGGTTTTATTTAGGAAGCATTGAAGTTTCTCCTGGTAGGAGAACATCCTGAAAACAGTCAATTCTTATGACTGACGTTATGGGTCCTACACTCGGATCATACGTGAGTCAACGGAATGCTCAAGGCAACTGAGTTTCATGCAGCAACAGAAGCTCGATGCGCTATTCATGGAATGACCATCAGCCCCCGCAGTGCACCCGGTGGGCTTCATTTCTGCGGGGCTGCCTAGTTTTATGTGGTTGTTAGCAAATTCGATGTCGATTAGTCACATGAAAGGCCCCTGATGAATCAGCGGTGAATTTACCTTTATTACTGAAGACAAAATCAGGGTACACAACCTCTTATGAGGGGTTAATCTCCACACATGTGGACATTGTTATTGCGAAGAAAGGGCCATTTCTCAGACTTTGATTTTTTTTTTTTACTAATAATTCCTCAGTGACAATTTGGTATTTGGAAACTTGTAAAGGAGGTGGCACTTGCTTGTTTTTGTAGTTATTAAATTATGCCTAACAATTTAAATATGTCTTTATAAAATCACTTTCTGGAAACTGTAGCAGGTTACATTAATCTAAACACTGTCCCCGAATAGCAGCTCGTAGGTAAAACACTTATAATAATTCACATCATAATATGAAAGTGTATAACATTCTTTTATTTTTATTCATTTATAATTTAACGTCTTACTGTCAAATTCTGAGATGCAAGATATACCTGTTTATTCCTCGATATCACATTGGTATTGAATAAGAGAATGAAATTTTTTTTAAGATGCATTATGCATGCTAGGAATATGGTTTTATTCAGAGAATAAATGAACATCTCTTGTCACAAACTTTCACTCCCTGTACCCGATTACTTGTTATAAGAAAATGTTTTGAAATGAAGGACATTTTAATAGAGCTTCTGTCGTGCTGACACTCTGTATGGACAGCCAATACGAAAATGACTTGACACCTTGTAGAATGTCTATTATTTCTTACTGCAGAGAATCACAGCAAAGCAAAGCGGTGTAACTACGTTGGGGGCAGGGGAGCGGGAAGGACCGGGCGCACCTACCAGAAAACGCGTTATTCACGGGGGCCAGCAAAGTGTACTCTCCGTCGGGCCTCAGGGAAGACGCCAGGCCCAGCTGGGCCATGAGGTCTGTGAACGTGGTTTGCTGGTTCCCAGCCAGCTCGAGAACTTGTTTGGCTATAAAATACACAATCGAGATTCCCCAAAGGTCGTCACTGTCCCCGACACCATCGTGCGCTTAGTCTGTCAGTTCCTGGCTGCCTCTGAGAAGCTTTGGGCTGTGCTGACAAACCTAGGTTCTCTTTGGCGGGGGGGGGTTCATAACCACAAAGCATTGCAGAAGGACAATGTCGTTCTGTCCTCCGCCTTGCCATTTTCTTTCATTCTCTATCGCCCACCGCTGGACTCTACTCTCGTGGGCACCATAACTCTTGCATTTATTCAGAGATGGCCATTTGGCTGTATCTTTCTTTCTAGGAAACTTTGGCACTGTGGGAACCTTTAGAAATATGAGCTGTAGGAGCCCCAGGAAACCAGTGTTCCCCGCACGGGGTGCCAGGGCTCCAGGGGTCACCGCTGGGGTGCCCAGCTCACTCACTGTTTACTTTGCATTTGTGTTTCACGTGCCGTTCCCCACACGACACGCTTGTCTTCTGCAGACCTACTCTGGCGGTGTCCTGACTGATAAATGAAAGGAAGTAGAAGAATAAGAAACTGTCACTCACCAGCGTCAGGAATGAGCACCTGATCAATCAAGTGAATAACACCGTTGTTTGTCACAATGTCTTTTTTGTTCACCATTTTGATTCCATTCACTGTTATGCTTTCACCGTTGCATCCGATCTCAATGGTATCCCCCTGCAGGGTCTCGAAGACCGCTCCTCCCATGATGGCCTCAGAGCACTGGAGCGTGTTTAGGATGTGGTACTTCATGAGAGCTGGGGGACAGAGTGAAACGAGGACGCATGCAAGTCAAGGGGGAGAGCGTCGTTCAGAAACACGTCCCACTGTGACACTAATACTCCTTAAAAATGTAATACATATATCTTATCTGAGGATCAACCCAAGGCTTTTATTCCTTCTTTTTAACAACCAAAGATTTTTTTAAATCTGTTTCAGTTCTTGGAATGTTTTTTCATCAATTACACCACAGAAAAAGCCCAGCCCAGTAGATCAGTAGCATGAATGATTTGCGTAATACTGAAAAAAAATGTGTTGGAGCAAGTTCCCACTGTTATAAGAAAGTAATTTCTGAGGTGAAGGCCAAAAAACAAAAAGAGTTCCATGCAGAAGCTTGTAAAGTTATCTGTTCCAGAACAACCCAGCAGTGTCTCACCTCAGCCCTCCTGGCAGAGTAGCTGCCACAATTTGTAAAGGTGGGGGACAGAGGCTGAAGGAAGACAAATCGTTCCCTAAAGACAACGTCCAGGATGTAGGCAGAGAAACCTCACGGGATCCGCGCCTCAAGCCTGTTACATCTGCACCTTCAAAATGTCTCATCTGAAACTGGTTAGATTATTCTGGAATAGGCTCGGTAAGTGAGATACACTAGTCACAATGTAAACATCTGTTTGAAAACAGAAAGCGAGACTGGGAAGAGGCCCGATTTTGTGTGTCGGTGATGGCTTGGGGGAGCCATGCGATTTTCTCAGCTCGACGGCATCTCTTAGCATAGATTTAGAACGAAGAGCGTTTCACAATACGTATGCAATAGTAAAATTGGATCACCTAATATTTCTTTCCAGTGCTTGCTAAACCTTTTTAACGTTGCTATTTATGCATTTGAAAGCAGTACAAAAATGTAATTTTTAGAAGATTATGGTTTTGATTACTTTAATTATTAAATTATTTCATGATTCTGCATATTCTTTCCAGGTCTTTGTTTTTTTGAGATTTTTATGGTCCAACTCAAAACAGTGTTTCCTTGTATTTGCGTATGAAAGCTGATAACATTGGCATGGCAACCTCTTTTCACTGCCTTTTCTTCCTGAAAGTCTGGGAGGCTTCGCACCTAGGAAACCGTTCTCGTACCTTCAGAAGCCACCTTGTCCCCCATGATCCTCTCCAGGACTCCTCGTGGAAGTTTCTCAAAAGCCTCATTGGTGGGAGCAAAGAGGGTGAAGTGACCATCTCCCCCGAGAGTTCCCAAGATGTCAGACGTGATGGCGGCCATCTGGAACAGAGAAGCGCTTTCAGAGGCTGGGACATTACAGACCCCAACGCAGGGGACAGCATTCCCGGCCGGGGCTGACCTGCATGAGCTCCTTCCGTGGAACACCACGGCAGTTCGTTCCGGTTAGACCTTCCAGGCATTGCTCTTTGGCACGCCAACTGGGCCCTTTCCACCTGTCCTTAATCTATGTTTGTAAAAATGGCAGCTGTGCCGTGGTCCCTGTGAAAGTCGCACTATCCAGCGGGAGGTATGGCAATTAAGGTGGGCGCGTTCTAAATGCATTAAATATATAACAGTCACAGGGCAAACCATTCTTATCTATGTCACCCACATAAATAGCATTTCTTATGAGGCGATTTCTTCTTTGTCAAATGAAAATCTTTCTGTCCCCTTTCTGCCAGGTTCATGTAACATCATTTTGATTGTCTTTACACTCGGACAGGGGAAGGGAAGGAACGGCCGTGACCCAGGGCAGCCTGCCGCTGCTTCTACACTCACCCTAAACGATGAGAGGTCGTCTTCGGCCTCGATGAAGTCCTGAATGGAGGTCCCGATTTGGGTGAGGACGCGGTCGATGACGTGCACCACGCCGTTTGTCGCAATCTGGTTGCCGTGGATGATGCGCGCGCAGTTCACAGTGACGACCTGCAGTTATTCGGGAAAAACAAAAGGCAGGAACCGGAGCTAGCCATCGGCCACGGAGTCTGCCAGCCTCTCCCCTACTTCGATTTGCGCTGGTAAAAGGAACGGGAAGGGGGGACGTCCTGAAGGTAAACACCAGTAACGGGGGCTCACACATCGCTACGCCTAACGAAAGGGTAAGAGAAAACGGAGCCAGTAGAGAATGCAGGTACGGTTACACTTAACGTGTCCTAACACACAAGACAAAAGTATCTTTTTCATTTGAATTATTGCTTGTATTGTTTTCTTTTTTTTAATAGAGATAGTAATCAACTTTCTAATGCAGAGCAATAACGTACACAAAAAGTCTCAGTACCCCTAAAATAAGTTCTGAGAGATGAAAACTAACGATCATCGCATAAATATAATGAATTCTATTCTCATAATGTCCTAAATGGTATGTCGTCGGTGACCCTTTCTGTCCCCGGATATTTGACTATTGAAAGAGCCCTATGAACTTGTAGTTTCACACAAGGATTTTTATTAAATATACAAGAACCTACATCAGCGTAGTGACCAGAGGCTGAATAAAGGAATTCTCATTCTCTGACTATTCTTTGATAAATTCTCTGATAAATTCTTAATTATTATTTTCCTCCAGTTATTGGCTTTTCAAACACTTCAACGACTAAATGTCCTGCTTTAGAACATCTAAGAACATCTTTAGAACATCTAAATGTCCTACTTTAGAACATCTAAGTCTACTGCCAATTTCACTGATTCCGCACCATCACTCTTTAGCAGAAATCAGCCACTGACTCAATAATGCAGGCGCCCTATTATATAAATAGTATGGAAAACCCAGGGCGATATGGCTTAGAAATGTGCTGTGTACCGATGAAACTTACCCCGTTAGGGTAATGGTTAATGAAAAGCCCCAAATTGTTGTACATTGAAGGGACGATCATGCCATTTTTTAAGTCCTTGGTTAACATTCTCTTGTCGACCATGTGGCTGTGCAAAGCGTTCAGTAGTTCGACGTTCACGTTGCTCTCCAAGCCTCTGCGAATGTCCTGGGAAAACGGAAGTGATAGAAATTTACTTTATTGTGACTCATTCTTCATAGTCTTACAATAACCCCATTGCACCGCTCATTGCTTTCCCATTGCATTGTGTAGGCGGGCGAATGAATCGCATAATTCACTTCATATTATTTCAATGGATGAAGGGATTTTGTTGGTACAGGTGCACAGTTAGGGGCCCTGCATCGGGTAGAGGGCTTGAGCACTTTCAGAGACCAAACGAAATTTTAAATGCATATATGACAGAGCAACGGCCTTGATGTAAGGTAAAGGCTTAAGGGAATATGCTGTTATCAGGTATTTACATTATATTCAGTCATAGAACAAAAAGCGTTCACTCGTTTACACTATTTGAATTTAAACAAGGATTTTGTGTTTAGTCAAAAACAAATGAAAGGATTCAAACACCCTCTACGTTTTGGTTCATCCGCTGGCAAAGGGTGCGCAGCGCCACGGGAAGTACCGTGGCAAGTAAGGTGAAGTCTCTCCGTGAAGACACCTATCATACACCGCATGTGCCAATAAACCCAGCGAGATAAAGGACAGAAGGAGGAAGCAGCGGTGTCAGGGGTCAAACGAGGAGGCGGGCGCTGCGAGGTTTGCAGACACGCCCCGGAGGGGGCGGGGCGCAAGGACGGGAGAGGCGGGGCGACGGTCCTGCGCCAGCGGCTGAGGCAGGATGCGCCAGGGAAGGGCAGACCTTGTCCAGTGGGGTTAGCACAGGCTTTTGTGTTTCTCAGATAATCCTAAGAAAGGCATTTAGAAAAGCATGGGGGACAATAACACGCAAGGCTTTAACATGTGTGTTAAACGGGCCACGGGAAGCCACGGAAGACAGTGTGGCCTTGAGTTGTGATCATTAGACTGGGCTTCAGGAAGGTTGATGGGGTGGGAATGATAGAAGAAACGAGGGAAATGAGGGCATTAAGGGTATAAAACACAGGATATGGGTGACTAACCATAGTTCGTAAGAATTGGAAAGAGAGCAGGTGAGGATGATGCCAGATTTTCAAGTCTGAACACTGAGATTTCTACTGCCAATTATGGGGGGGAAAGCCAGCAGGAAAGCAATTGTTTCTGGGGGAAACGTGGCATGTGTTTTGGATGCCTTTTTGTTGAAAGATACAAAGACGCATCCAAGGAGCAACATGAAGACAGATACTAGAAATACTCCCTCGGGGACCCAAGGAGAGTAAGTACAAGAAACGCAGGCTTTGGGACCATGTGCACTGAAGGGATGGCTGACGTCACCGGAGGGGCATGCAAAGAGCCAGGTCAGCCCCGCCCAGGCCTCCTCCATAAGACCCACCCTCACCCAAGGCAGGCGAGGAGTCAGCAAAGAAGGGCGGGCAGAGGTGGGGTGGGAGACCCCCAGAGGAGAGGCTTCTATAAGGCGGGAGGCTAAGCACCCAGTTAATGCAGCAAGATGCTCTCCGCAGGGATCTGCCTGCATTTCACCAGATGCTGTTAGACTTCAGTGGCGATCACAAAGCCATGATCGTGTCGAGGAGAAAGTAGGAACAGATTCCTATACCAGTTTTACAGATTTGGAAGTCTAGTCATAACTTGGTGAGTTATAAGTCAGGCTATTCACAAAATATCTAAAAGTCAAATGCACTGTTTACAAGGCTTCATTTAAATATTCATACGTGTATTTATAAATCTGTCAATCTCTGAACAGCTAATATTTTCACATATACTTAAAATAATAATTAAGCATAGCTATTAATATAATAAATTTCAAATTTCACCAGGTTTCTTATCTTTCTATTAGATAATGTCAATTAAAATCGCATACGTTTTCTCACAGCCAAAAAGGAAAGACGAAAGGAGTAAAACAGAATAATAATAAGCGCTCGTTCCGTCCCTTTTGCCTTGCCTTTTTTAGGCCATGCGGCTCAGGAGAGTAATTTCACTTATGGATATATTAAAATTATTTATTCTTACCCTCAATAGCTCATGCTTTTATGTATTGTCATGTATGTACAACACAAATACATGAAACTTCTATTAACGTCCAAGTTAGCAAAGCAATTAAAGTAACCAGTCACAGCCAAGATCATTATGCTAATAAGAATCATGAATTACAGGGTCCAAGTTGTCCCAGGCGTCATTGCTCGGTGCAAAGTACGTGAAGGATCCTTTCCCTTCGATCTCCTCTCTCAGTTTTGAGATGTCGGAGTAGCGCTGCGTGGTGGTGGCTCCCACGATGCCCAGGGTGCCGTAAACGTGGTCAATGGGCATGACTGAAGCAACCGAGAAATGAACACGCGCTTAGGGGTTTATCTCAACAATAGTATTTCACAATCATTTAAATTCTATACTAACTTCCCCAATGCACTGAACCGATCATTTTAGCGATCAAATTCTAGGAGTCATCGACTGCACACAAAAGTTGCCTTTTGAGTGCTAAATAATGAAATGCTATTGAAAACTATTATTTCACCTACCTTTTGTGTATGTCCCTGCGAGGAAAATGAATTTTAAATTATCATCCTGGGTTAACATTGAGTCCGTTCAGGTGTCAGCCCTCCAATGCTAATAATAGCTTGGCTATAATTATCAGTAAACATTTCTGACTATTTCATGGCAAAGGTAACATTTTCAGTCATGTTGTCTTGAAGTTCCTAAATAGTATAATATTTTGGGGTATAGAAATATAATTTTTATAGTTTTGGGTCCCTAAAAACATATGTAGACCTGCTTCTTTTAATCATAATTTTAGGAAGAAAATAGGTCAAAGTATCTATTCTAGCATGTCCAGAATAGTCCTCTTGAGCTCCCAGAAGAAAGATTAATACACAAATGTCAACCTCAAGATTGGTGCAGCCCACTTATTTTTATAATTCCATCATATTTGAAAAGCAGTCTGGTTTGTACAATAGCATTGGATGAGTAATTGCTACATTTGTGACTAATAGTAAGACTAGGTGGCATAATTAATATATTTAATGACAGAATCAGGAATTAAAAAGATCCCTGCAGGACGCGGGAAATGAGTCCAAATTCACGGGCCTCGCGTAGTGTAGCAGGGTTCCGTGCAAGCCCCGTGCGTGCGTGGAAAACACAAACCCCAGAGGAAACCCTGCCCTGAGACTGTTCACGTGGAGACGGTCAGTCATCTGTCGTAACTGATCGCAAATTCAGTGTGAGCTAATGATACGACATGGGGGCCAATCATAGTGACCAACGTTCAGGGCCCCCAAAGTGACGTATTTGTCTTCATATCCTCTCAGCTGCTTGGACCCCCGTGACCTGAAAACCCCCACCTGGGATCGGAATCAGACCAAGATGACTGGACCAGAGGCTAGTTCTGGGCCGCCGCCCACGCTGGCGAGTGAGCCAAAGGCTATGCAACCTCAGAGGAAGCGGGGTGGCTCCCCTCCTCCCCGAAGAGGGGCTTCTGTTGGGGGCAGAGGGTGGCTGGAGAGGGTGCGCCAGTTGGTGTCGACTATCAGACGAGCTGTCATTTCAAGAGGAAAGAGATGAACTATTTTTCTCTCAGGTTGGCAGAGCTTTAGGAAAGCACCTTCCAATAGGAGGACCATTGCAAAACCAGAGCGGTTCGACTAGAAAAGATGGTGCTTTGCCACTTGGTCAGGTAAACTGTTTCTAGCCAAGTTCAAAGAGAGGGATTTGGTGGGGGGAGTTTTTGTTCCTGAAGGAAAGCGGACTTAATTTAATGTAAGCATCTGTGGCAGTGTCCAAACTTCAGTGCATGCAAAGCACATTTTATTACTTTATCACCGTGATAAGTTCACGGTTAACATAAACATGAATACGTGGGACGTACAGCTAAGATTTATCACGGTGCCGAACGCTCACGCAGCTGACTCCTCTACAAGCTACCCCAGCCTCTTCTCCCCACGCACGATGGCTCCTCATTGAATTCAGCGACCACAGTTTTACCTGCTGGGCAGCCTTGCATCCCTTCCATCCTCATGTAACCCGGGCAGCACTCATACAGCACAGTCCTGCGCGTCGGAAGAGAGTCATGATTAAAACGGAGGCCGGGCTGGGGCTGACGCGCGCGCAGCGCAGTGCGCAGGCGGCGGCTTGTGGGATTCTATCTACACCCCCCGCCGATTTCTAAAGCAATTGTTCAACCAGGAGACAAGCCTTTCTGTCAACAGACACATAAAGTCCTAAAGGTGTCACTGGAAATTTTACCACTTGCCAGGAGATGACACATCAGGCACTCTTCCCATCAAAATTATTCATCTCTTTGGTTATTTAAAACTAACTGGGGGGAAAAAAAAACTAGCAGCTAGCATTTACATTCACTCCAGGGCACAGATGTAAACGTGTTTGTGAAAAAATGAGGTTACTTGGGGGAAAATATGCTAATATAATTAAACAAAGGAGGCATTGTTTTATTTCTGGTAAAAAGCCAGGCTTCAAAACAGGATAAAAAAAATTTTTTAATGGAAAGCAAGAAAGAATCTTGGCATACACTTGGTACAAGCCTTGGCACCTCTAATATATTTATATGGTTAATATAAGATTACCTCACACTTTAGGGGAGATAAAGATCCCCCTAAATATTTCAGAGGACAGGCCCTTTCTTATGCAGTGAATGCGCACCCCAAAGATGCCTCATGGTAACCAGGAATATGAAGAACAAAGATATTGGCACCTAGAGCCTCAGGGTTCCCAGCTGGGGCCTGCCGAGCATCGTGGTCAAGTTCATTGCCACTGTGGACTTGTAATTGTGGCTGTGAATGTATGAATGACTCACAAGTCTACCTGACGTCTGTAAACTCACAGGAATAATGTCCAGGTCAAAAAGTAGCATCAGCTGAAACTCTATGAAGCCGATGAGTGGGAATGGCTGGCAACATCCGACGGCGTCCTGCACTTGGTAACCCTCCGACCCGCCCGCCGTGTTTAGAGTAACTGACGTTCAGCGACGGTGCACTGCGCAGGCCTCCTCCTGATGCCCCGCCCCGCCAGCGTCCGCACTGTGCGCCGGGCTCAGTTAATGGGAAGCAAGGAGTCATCCCCGCGGTTTTCTTGACGCGCGAGGACATCTTCAATGCAGCTTATTCCATGACTCTGCTGCTTCATTTTAAAATGAAGACTTTGGGCCGCACGAGCAGTTCTCGATCTTTGCATGCCCGGGACTCTCTTTTTTCTCCTAATACTTATTAATAAGTAATAAGCATTACTTATTAATAGAGTACACCAATACGCCTGTCTATCCAGTAATAAAACATGTTTCCAAGTTTAGGTTAATCAGCGAAATATATAGCTGAGTTAAAGAGTAATTGTCTCTTTGGTCAGTGAAATAGTAGATACGGTGGTGGGTTTTGTGAACCCCTGGGAATCTGGCGTTTTGGAACAGAGCGACTGAATTAAATAGAGATGAATTTCAAATCTTTTGCAACTTGAAATCTCGTGAAAACTCAGGTGTCAGCTGGGGTACTTTAGATAATTTCCAAATGACTGTAGGGAAACATTTATTTGCACCTCAGAAGGCCTGGTATTTCAGATCCTTTTGTTCTTCTGGCATAAAGAGTGAGTAGAAATGACATAGTCTGCCCTGGTTGCTGTGGCTCAGTGGACTGAGCGCCGGCCTGTGAACCGAAAGGTCGCTGGTTTGATTCCCAGTCAGGACACAGGCCTGGGTTGTGGGCCAGGTCCCCAGTAGGAGGCGTGCAGGAGACAACCAATTGATGTTTCTCTCCCTCTCTTTCTCCCTCCCTTCTCTTCTATCTAAAAATAAAATAAAATCTTAAAAAAAAAAAAAGGAAATGACATAGTCCTCAGTGATCTACACCGGGTTGCACTGCCTGTGATATGCTGTCTCTGGACACCGTGCCGCTCTGGCTCAGGAACAAGAGGTCCTCCAGTGCAGGCGAAAGGCAGGCAGACTTTTTTCATTCATGTATGTGAACAGTTCTTGAAACACACACACACACACACACACACAATTTTGGGGGGTGCTATTTTCAAGAAAAATGCAGCGTGTGCTTCAGGGAAGACACCTGGAGAAAAAGGTGAGACTCACGTTTTCTTCCCACAGATGGCCCCTTGGTACCAGTTCCTGCAAGTGCTGAAGTATTTCTTTTTGGTGCCTAAAATCTGCTGAAGGGCACAGACATTGGGGCTTGAACGACAGAAGAAAAGAGAGTTAATGTTCCAATGACAACTTTTTTTTTTTAATATTTACAGGTGAGATGGTTAAAAAAAATGTTAACGCGTGGATTTGATATGCAAAGATGTGAGTCTAGTCTCGCACAATCCTGATTTTTGATCCAATCCTACTGAGTCACTGAAAAAACTAGAGAGGAGAGATACCTCCTTAGAGTAAAATACCCGTGTGCCAAAGTTCACCTACTAGGGTTACAAAAGCAGCCTTCAGTTTAACGTAATTTTGTTTTCACGTATCTTAGTACTTTAAATCATAAATAATCCATCGGCCTTTTTTAAACCAAACATGCACATTTGCGGGGGGGGGGGGGGGGTTGGAGCCTTCAGGGCTACCTGGGGCCGTGAGAGGTCAGAGAGCAGAAGGGACCTGTTTTACTTTGTCCACAGACACTATTACACCCTGTGACTTTCTAGTAAGTCATCACAGAAATAAACGAGGGTAAAATTCACTTCAATAACATGGCTGCACAAAGGAAATTTTATTTCTTGAGTGGAACTAATACATCAGAACATTCTCTGATAGAATTTTAAGTGTTTTTTTCCCTATTAAAGAGACAGAAGTCTTATCTGCCCTGTAAGGCAAAGAGCGTTTGCGCATTATGAAAAATGCCTCCGAGACACAGGAGGAAGTCCAAGATCCCTTTCAAAAAAAAAAAATGGTTAAGATGCTGAATTATGGCATAACTTTTAAAATGCTAAATTGTAGTTGAATTTATTCAAGAAGTAAAAACTGTTTTGCATTTTCACTGAATCTAAAATGTAAAATCTTAAATGCTTTTAAAAATTCTGAGAACTACATTACCTCTTACTTAATTTTTATACAGAACTTAAGTAAAACTTTCCCTAACATTGTGTGAGATATTTCAATGCTGTTTACCTAATAAGAGCCTCTAACCACTGATTCTTTAATTTAACGAGATTTTGAAACTCTCATTCCAGATTTTTTTTTGGTGGGGGGTGGGGAGAAAATAAAAACACAAGTAAACTGTACCATAAAGAAATGCCCTGTTGAATGTTAATAAGATTAGAATTACATAACGTTTCCTAGAAAGCAATTATACACAAGTTATTCTGAGAGTAATTCTTGAAGTTCAAAACACATATAAAAATCACAGACCGCTCAGTGGTTCCTTTTTCCCATGACTTTGTACAGAGCAGAAACAACTTACACTTGCGTACGCAACAGGCGAAGGGGAAAAGGAAGCTTGGGAACCACGGACTTACCCCTGGTCCCGGCCCCTGATCCGGCTGTGAGCCAAGATCTTGTCATAATGACCGTTGGCGTTTGCAGGGTCAATGACAACCAGCAGCAGCAGCAGGGAGAGTGCGGGCAGGAAAGGGACCATCTTCAGCCTCAGCCCGGCGGCGCCTCCGCGAGGGGAACTGGCCGCGGCTTCGCGCGCCGCGTTTATATCCGCGCGGCGGGGGGAGGGGGCGCGGCCGCGGCGCAGGGCGCAGGGCGCACGGGCCGTGCTGGGCTCGCTGAGCGCGGGGCCCCTTTGTGACTCCTTAGGAAGAAGATCCTATGTGAAGATTGTTCCTACTCCTCCTTATTTTTAATACCTAGCTCATCGCCTGTTCACAGTTCAGTGTTCTCCTTCAGCATGAAGTAGAGGGGCCTTCCGATGGCAGATAATGTCGTGGGGAGTGCAAGGGGCAGCCTGCAGCTCGCCTCTTTCAGGAAACCTGTCCCTGTGCTGGATGCCATCATTATTTGATTGTGTCACATCTTGTCACATTCAGTTCACATCAGAAGTGTAAAGGCACTATTTTTTCCACCAGAACACAAAGGAAGATGTAAGTCTGATAATCACGAAGGAACAACAGCTGTTGATGAAAAACAACTGTTGACTGGGCTTGACACTCCCCTTGCAAGCAGTCCCACTGAGGCGGTCGCTCCCCATTTCGGCCCCTCTTTTAAAATCAAGGAATAGATGGAGTTAACATAATCTACTTCTGGCTGGTTTCCCTGACTCTTGAGACAAGGCAGAACAGGCAAACGTTTGAGCTTTGCTGTTTACTCATGGCATCCTTCCCCTGATGTGGGAATCCACAGGCAACACCCCTCTGATAACCCCGGGACAAAAGCGTACCCTTTTGGAAAACAGTGTTACTGACATAACTGTTGCCGGATATTTAAATACAGATTAGGAAACGGGCGGGGGGGGGGGGCATTGCCAGAGTTATTCTTCCAGCTTTATCAAGAGTAACGGCAGTCTCCCAGTGCTTCAGCTCCTTGCCAAGAGGGCTAAGCACCCTCACTGCTCCACGCACGATGGGCCAAATCTTCAGAACATTTTGGATGAAAGAAATCTGAATTTCAGAAGTCAACAGCGAGCTAAAATGATAGCCGCAATGAGCCTCCTTGAATAAACAAGTCACACACTATCCTAAAGTCAAAGTGTAATTCAAGTGTTTCTTGTGGCAAAGGGCTTCTGCTGTTCAGGCCCATCCATTTTGCTTTCCCACTGGCGATATCGAGAAATTATACAGGGGACCTCCATGCTGCCCAATCAAAAGGGCTGTCGGGGGAGGCTGGATTGGACTGGAGAGAATTCCACCTGTCGGGAGAATTATATCAAGCTTGCTATGCGTAATAAATAACTCTTCAACTTGCTACTAGTTTATTAAGAAAGTATGCAATGAAACATTTTCCAGAATTTACCAGTAAATTCTGAAATGTGACCCAGAGGCTTCTTTTCAGTTTGCAAAGTTTGGTAGGCAGGCGTGGGAAATAAAACAGTAATTCAAAAAGAGAGATGAAACCCTGGCCGGTCACGTGGTTGGCTTGAGCAATGACAAAGGTTGCGGGGTCGATCCCCGGTGGGGGTGCGTAGGGGCGGCAACACATAGAGGGATGTTTGTCTCTCACGTTGCTGTTTCTTCCCCCCACCCCCAAAATCAATAAATACATACTAGGGCGAGGCTTTAAAAAAAAGGAGAGATGAAGGGAAGATGTCACTAAAGGTAAATTATACCTTTCCTTACCCCCTTGTGGGAAGGAGAATTAACCTGTCATTTGTATTTCTGTGGATGAAGTGATTCTGACTTCATTTGCATGTGGCAGACATGCTTTACATTCAGATTCCTATCACTCTTGTGTTGCGCAAATAGTTGTTGGTTAGTAATTGCTTACGGAGGAAAATAATTTCTACTCGATATTAGCAAATTATCTTTCAGAGCATTATTGATTACATAGGTGTATGCAAGTCTGATTCTAGACTGGTTAGACATTTTAATGCAGATTACTTATTTCCTTCAGACATAACAATAGAATTTGAGAATTACAGAAAAGGAAATCAAACTTCAGATACAGAAATGTCACTTAACGTCACCACCCTGAATAGCAATTAACTCTTTGCTGGGATGCTCACTGCCCTTGTGCAGTTTTTGATAGTTTAGACGGCATAACTGTTTATAGGCTTTTCCGTAATGAAGCTAAAACTTACTCACGTCCAACGGGAGAGGAAGTGCTGGGGTATAGAGAGAAAGAGATACGGGCGTGGATAGTATGCATTGAAAGAGCTCTTGAGATAGAATCCAGAATACTAACGGGTAACTTGATGGTGATTATGAGAGTGAAGGAAGAATCAGTACTTTCCCGCCATGTCACCTGCTTTCTTAATAGTTCCTGCGATACACTGAACACACATGGATTCTTTTCAAGAAAACGCTGGTCCGTCGCTCCTTGTGACCACGGTTCTACCCTCAGTGGGCGGACCAGCAATCGCACAAGATGAGCTGAGAGAGCGGGCTGCTCCCTCTGACGGCAGGTGCTGGGCTCGCCAGGAGATGGGCACACTCGGGACACAGACGCTTCCCAAATCTTCCTTTTTAGGCCGCCAAACAGTGGCGTCTTAACTACATCCGCGAGCGTCACACGCGGAGCTCGTCTCGGTGCCCGCGGACGTCCGCAAGTGCTCGCACTCAGCCCACGTCCACGTTCCAGACGCGCCGCGCCGCCCTGGGGACCCTGAAAACGAGGCCGGGTTGCGCCTGTGAACTCCATGTACGTTTAGAGGTTGGAGAACATTTGGAGAGCAGGAAACTTTTAGGGTACTGTGAAAACATTTTAAAGCACTGGAGCTTAAAAAGCTGAGCCCAGCCCAGAAATGTGATCCCGTGGGAACAAGTCCGGGCTGCTCCTTCTGCAGAGCCCTGGCTTCAGGGAGGCTCCCTCTGGAATCCCAGTCCATGGCCGGCAGTGTGTGGTGGGGGTGGGAAGGGATGGCAAGTTCCGGAGAGTGGGGAGATAAGGCAGTCTAAGGCGTAGAGGGAAGAATGAAAACTCTTGAGAGGAATGCGGTTCTGTCCTTCCAGAGCATTCATCAGGCGTCACCCTCTCCCTCCACACTGAGTCCCCTTCATCCACTTCATGAGAAGGTCCTGCCCCTGGGACGGCCACATAATTTTCTTGGTTCCAAAGTCTGACCTGGAAATGTAAGTTGTTAAGGAAAAAGAAACCGTTATTATGCGATCAGAGAAAATGTACGTGTCTAGAAAGAGACGCCAGTTTGCGGGTCGCTCCCAAATTATCACGGGAGCTTTCCCGTGAGCCTCTTACCCTCTAGCAACTAGGAAGCCTCTGTGATATGATGTCACCAGCAGGCAGCCGATGTCAGACTTACCCTACCCTTTCCAGCGCTGGGCACGGCCTATGGGTTCAAGAAACCCTGGACACGCAAGCCACGTCGAGCTTTTTAGAACAAAACATCCTTGGTTTTGAATGATCCAGAGTGGCTATCTGCCCGGAGTGTCAAAGCCTCTGCTTGTTAACCCATGTCCTTGACATTTCTCAGGGCCTCTTTGCTTCCTTACTGGCCTGTGTGTGAACTGGGATAAGGTCTTGAAGTTCACACCGCACATTCTTGGGGGCGGCCATGCCCGGGGAGCCAGACCTGTCTGTCCCAGGCCTACCTCGTTCCTGGGTTTGCAGCTCTGGGAACTGAGGTTCTGACAGAGGCCCTGTGATCTTCAGTCCGGTTCAGTGAGGGGAAATGTCCTCTTAAAATTATTAGATTATGCTGCTCTGAGACAACAGTAGGAGGAATTCGAATAGAACAGAAATTAAATTTTGCGATTTTTTTCCCTTATAGAAATTCACACCGCGACGAGTCAATCAAACAGCACCGGCTGACTTAAAGGGGTGGGAAGGGCGCCGCATAGCTCAAACGCAGGTTCCCGACCCGTCCTAGAGGCTAAAAAGGGTGGGACCTCCTGAGCCCCCTCCCAGAATATTTCCACAGGGTTCCCGCCTCTACCGCCGTAGCTTTCCCAGGTACTCGCTGGCCTCACAGAGCTAAGAGAATGAGACCATGTCAGAGAAAGAAGCGCCTAACTTGACCCACAAGTGAGTATTAAATGATACCTGTTAAATGTTCCTTCACTTAGAAACAAAGCAGAAGGGTTTCTTCAATAAATGCTGGGGGTGTGCATCAAGGACAGATCTTACTCTCGTCCTAGGTAACCATGGCAACTGCGAGTCCCTTCCTGAACTGGGCACTTTGGAGATCTTAAACCTGTGTACTAGGAGCCTTTCTGGCCAGCGGCGTTGACTTGTGTCTCTCTGGAGACATCTAGTGGAGAAAGCACAAGCTGCATTTGTAGACGCTCAGACAACATCGATTTTACTTTGATTCAAATGCAAATACGAAATCGAAAGGCCTTTACATTTCTATGCAAATGTCAAGCAACCGAAGATTAATAATTGTCTTTTATATAAACTGTTGCAAAGCTGGCTTAGGTGGACCACAGTAAATGATGACCACTCTGATAAAAAATGAAAAATCTATTTTTTTTTTTGCATGTACGTGGTTGGAGGGTGAATCGCTTTTTTACATCTGGCGTCTGTTGCTGCTGTTGGTATCGTCATCCTACGATGACATCGGCTAGAGGCCAGAATAGAAAACGGTGCATAAGACATTGTGACGGGTTTTTCTACTTCAAATCAGTGATTGGACATGATCACTCCTGCAGTCTATTTTGGTCATGGGTTCCCATCACATTTGTACACCATGGCCTGTTCGGTACTGCTAATAGCGTGCCTTTCATCTTTTTTCTCTCTCTCTCTCTTTTTTTTTTTAGATCTGAACACCTTTGTTTCAGAGGTAATTAATACTCCAGTAATTGCCTGTCTTCTGCTCACAAATAGCTTGCAATGCTCTTTCAGATCAAACGTGAAAATGAAGGGATGGGTAATAGCTGCGATTTACATAACTTCATAGACACTTGTCCCTGAGAGCACCAGAATTTCAACGTGCCATCCGGCACATGCAGTCTTCTGGTGCAGTGGACCGAATTGTGAAGCCTCCATTGTTCATAATCGCTCATTATCACCCTCCTTTGACCCTGTCCCTCTGAAATAGAAACGTTCTTAGCTCCCGTAGTTAGAATTGGCTGATACTCCCTTTGTTTTTTTGTCTGTGTAAATGCTGTCCTCAAATTCTCTTCATCTTCTCTGTTCAGTGTTTGTCCTGCGTGGTCTATGTTCTCTCTCCCCACGTCTGAAAAGTCGCCCATACTTCTTCCAGGAAAAATGCCAACCAAAGACATTGAATGCATTCTGCCCTAAAATAAACTGCTTCTCCACTTCGCTACATATTGATCGTATATGATTAATGTCCAGTTGCAGGGGTTCAGCATCATTACCGTTAAAGCTTTATTCTCTTCACTTGCCCCATATATCATGAAGGTTCCTGATTTCTTGCTCAAATTTTACTCAAAAACGTCATTGCTTCTCTAAATACTGCAACTGATGAAGGTTCTTATCCACTACAATTTTCTTATATGCAAACCAATATCAGGGTTCTTCGTTTGCACCCTGGGGGGAAAAATGGACAAGACCATCTATTCTTTTCATGTGAACAAATGTCTAGCATTCTTCATATTTTCAGTCCTGTTCCCAGGGACACCCATACTTGTGGAAAAAGTGGAAGTAGACAAGTCACGGGACCTAGGGCCACATCTGTACCTGTGACCTGCGTGTGGGGCCATGGTTTCCCAGTTTTTAAAGAACAAAAGTGAAGTCGATCTCATTTGACAAAGTTCTTTTGAGGAAAATTATTCAAATGAACACAGAAACTAATTTTGTGGCTCTTATTCAGAAAAAGTCCTACAGTAATTCGTAAACCCCTTGGTATTTAAATGAGAAAGGAATCTTAAAACAATCAAGTCAGTTTTGAAGAGTTATAGAAACATACACAGTTGTACTTTTTTGCTTTTAGCAAATCATTTTCAGTTTAAGGGAAAGAAACTCTTAAGCGTGTAGACTATGGTTAAAACAAAAACAATAACAGATATTCATTTTAATGGATATATTCATGCGCTTTACCAGTGTTTGGAATTTGTACACAGAGTGAAATGTGGTAGAAAAGCCGTTATTTTGGGTAGGAGTTGAGAACACTGGTACAAAAAGAAACTAAAATAACCAACCAGTGTAAAGCCATAGAGAATGCCCATTAATAGTTCTTCAGCATGAGAGAACAGTTGGGAAATTTCCATTTCGAAATATATTATGTTAATTTTTCAGCTGTATCCATCCAAACATCCACCGGCACTTACGTTTCCTGCGCAGCTGCGTTTTCTACCCCCTCCTCTTACAAGGCAGGGGTAACTGAGAAGGACGGGCACATTATTTGCCCCCGTTGACGCCCACTTGGGGTATTTCCGCTTTGCAGAGAGGGAGCTCAGTGAATTTCACTGGGAGTTTCATGCCCCCGAAAGCATCACCCCAAGCACATTGGCATGGAGTAGCAACCTTGGTCCCTACAGGTTGGGAGCGGCGACAGTGCACGAGGCAGGTCGCTCCGAGCTGTCCCCCTCGCCGAGCAGTCCCACTGGCTGGGGCCCTTCCAGTAGCCGCAGCTGCCGCGTCCGACTGCAGGGGCTGCATTCCCCAGCGGGGTCTTCGCGCGCGGGTCCAGCCCTTTGGCAAGGATGGCGGGAGGCTGAGCTCCGGTGGAACTGTCAGCCAGGGCGTCCTCATGGGACCTCTCCAGTGTCTTGGCCTCAGAGTGGCCCTGGTTACCTGCTGCTGCTTACAGGTGGGCTCACCTGAAGGAGGGCGGCACCTAGACCCCACCCCTCCACGGCAGAAGGATGGCACCACGGTGGGCAAGGCAGAATGGCACTTTGGCCTTGGGACTTCTGGTAAGCCTGGGAATTCCCGTGTGGCGTTCTGTGCCCTGTCGCGGTTAGATACAGTATGTGGGAGTATGACTCAATCACTGTTACTTTAAGTTTAGTTTATTGTCATAAAATCGCAGTGCCGATGGCGCTCTCTCTTTCTGCGTTTCTGGGCTCTGTTCTTCTTTGGAATTTTGCAGCTTGGGTTACAGATAGTGTAAAATGCTTTGAGCTTTTTGAAAAGAAACAACTTTTAACAATGTAAGAACTTTTAGAAACTGTTTGAAAACCAGGACACAGGATCCTAGACTGGGTGCCTTTAATACTTGAGCGGCACATTGCAGTGAAATGTCTGACCCCTAGTGGTTGCAATTAATTTTTTAAACTGTACGTAGATAAGGAAAAAATTAAAAATAGAACTACCATGGGATCCTAAAATTTCAGACCCAAGTATATATCCAAATAAATGAAATCATTATCTCAAAAAAAGGTACCTGCTGCTCCACGTTTATTGTAGCATTATTCCATTATTCACAGTAGCCAAAACATGGAAACAGCCTAAGTGTCTATAGACTGATGGATGGATAGACAATATATTCATATATACACAATATCTGTCTGGAAAAAGCCCAGCCATTGTTAATATAACGAGAATGGTTTGCACAACATCGATGTAACCCGGCAGCCAAGGAGAGGGGACTGGAATGCCCATGTGTGAACAATGATGACTTCGCTGTACTAGTCAGTGGGGGCTGTAGAGGCCTTTGAGTGAGTATGTGTACTGTGTGGTCGTCATATTCAAAATAACTGAGCAAGTAGAGCGACAAATTTGCATTTTGTGTTAAGCTAGAACATTCGTCCGGGGAAACTATTCGGATGATGCAGAGGCCGCAGCTGTGGGAGACTGGTGATTGGCAGCTTCATCACAACAAAGTGCCCACTCATGCACCACGTCTCATGCAGAGATTTTTGCAAAATATCAAATCACCCAGGTGATTCAGTCTCCCTACAGTCCATATTTGGCTCCCTGTGACTTCTGGTTTTTCTCAGAACTAAAATCACCTTAGAAAGAGAAGAGATTTCAGACTGTCAATGAGCTTCAGAAAAATACAACGGGGCAGCTGATGGTGACTGGGAGAACTGCCTACGTTGAAGGGGACAGAGGCGTCATTGTTCTGTGTACAATATTTCTTGTATCTTGTATCTTCTTCAATAGATGGCTCTATTTTTCATAATACATGACTGGATACCTTCCAGACAGACCTCATTTTATTCAAATGTATCAGGATGATATCCAATAACTTTTCACATTTGTCTGTAAATAAATATACATTGAGTTTTAAAAATCCCTTTTTATTATTTTGTTTAGAAGGGGGTTTTTTGTTTGTTTGTTTTCCTTTGTTTTGTTTTCTGGCTCTAAGAGATGGAGAGAGTTGGCCCTGACTTACAAAGGTTCAGGAGCACCTGGCTTGGTTTCTCCTCTGCCAGGTGCCCTGAAAATGTAGCAACTCTGTGTTCCTAATTAACATGTAAAGTGAACAGTCCAATAAGCATGGTGACTCTGAAGGTAAAACTTTATATAACCTCACTATGAGGTTGCATAAAGTTGTAGGTTAGGTGTTGTGCCTCAGGTCTTTGCAGGTCATGTGGGCATGCCCCTGTGACATACCAAGAGAAAACGAATCCTGAATATGTCAAGCTCAGTGTTGCTATTTACATTGGGGATCATGTTACCATAGTAATATATTCCTAGTGGCTTAGATAAGACTTATTTTGCTTAAGTGCTATTTTTATATTATTCCGAGTGAAATAGAGATAAAATGTTAAAATGTTTTTCTTTTATCTATAGCCTTAACAGCAACTTGGGCAGAAGAGGTAAAGGTAATCAAGGCATCTCTTTTGAGCAACTTTCTTATACTATGTGCTGGCTCCTGGCGCCACCATCATCAGTAGCATGACCATGTGAAAGGAAACTGATGTGTATTCACGTTTTATTTCCTCTTTTCATTTGTGATTGTCCTGAGCAGGGACAGAATTGACGCTACTCCCCAAATTTGGTCTGGATGTCAAGAGAGACAGAGAGAGAGAAATATTCTGATCTCTCTCAATCTCTCTCTTGCTTCCATGGTGTCTATAAATTGAGTTCAGCCTGTGTTTGTTTACCACATTGTTGCACCTTGAAGAAATCTCAAACACCTGACTTCATTCGATTCCTCCAACACAGTAACGTCAAGTGCTAGCATTGACTCCATTATATTGCTAAGGCAACTAGCTCTCAGTGAAGGTAAGTTAGAATAAGGCTTAAATGATGGGTTATGATGCAATCCTAATGTCTTCGACTTCTCTTTCAGATGGCCAGCACCTGAAAATAAACCACTTTCCTTTCCACAAGGGCCTGTCTTGCAAGTCTTGGCTTTCAAAGCAGAGGGCAGCCTGACCTGTGCTCAGTTCCAGTTGAAAATAAGTAGAGCGCTATTGTAGTAACCTGGGTTAGAAGAGTTAAAACTATGACAAATACTACTATTTCCCTACTAGAGTCAAGCCAAGAAAGTTTTCTGATAGGGGAAAAAGGCACTACTGACCCCAAGGACAAGTGACTTGAGCCAGTGATGGGATGAGGGACAGAAGCCGAGACAGAGAAAAATGGCATTTGCATCACTATTTGTTTATTCTCTTCCGATCAGCCAACAGCCAATTCTGTCCAATAGTTGCAACCATTCTGCACAGGGCGTGGCGGGAATATAATATTTACTTTGTTTCAGAGTCAGGCAACATCTGTGGATCAAAACTTTCATAACAGAAATCTTTTTTATTTTAGATTTTATTTATTTTTAGAGAGAGGGGAAGGGAGGGAGAGAGCGGGAGGGAAACACCAATGTGTGGTTGCCTCTCACAAGCCCCCTATTGGGGTCCTGGCTTGCAACCCAGGCCTGTGCCCTGACTGGGAATTGAACCAGCGACCCTCTGATTCATAGGCCAGCACTCAATCCACTGAGCCACGCTAGCCAGGGCCCATAACAAAAATCTTTAAAATATGGCATTTCAAAAACTGCAAGAAAAGGCATTTGTTAAATTTGCTCCCAGATCAAATTTATTTAATAAATCTTTGTAAAACATCAGGTTGTGACAATAGACTCTGCCTTAAGTTGATGCCATTGTTTCTTCTTTTTTTTGCGCACATAGCTAATGTTGGCTTCTGCAGTTTTTGATTTTCCATCGTGTGCTATTATGTGCGTCACTTACCCAGCAATCAGGTGGTAGGAACCTTTGTGCGAGTCTACAATGACTATTGTAGATGATGACAGGTGTCGATGAAACAGCATGGAGGCTCAGGAGGACAGAACAGACAGGGAAAGTTGGAGACGGCAGGCCCAGCCCATTGCAACTGCTCTGCTTTTATGAACTAAAAATGCAGTCATTCAAAGATCTCTTTAAGGGAAAATGCACATAAGTTCATCCCATACCCCATTTTTCATCACAGAGTTTACTCCTGGTGTTAATTTCAGGGTGGATTTCTTGAAACTCCTACCAAGACTCCACAAGTATATATTCTGTAGAGGAAAAAGCAAAGGAAAAAGTCTCTTTGTTTCTTTTTGTTTATACAATGTTTCTTTGACAGGGTCTCCAATGTGTCAGGAAACAATTATCCAGGGTGGTAATTATATGTGTAAGGAATAATAGCTTATTAATAATAATTTCCTCATCATTCTATTTTTAGTGTAATGCGAATATGTGAATGCAAACAACATGACTCAGCCATCTGAAACATGGGGACGTGTGAAAAGGAAGAAACACCACGTTTCTCACAGATCATGACTGAAAGAATGAGACCAAATATAGTATTTTGTAAAACCAATTTGGGCTCTAAATAAAACTGAATATATTCTGCCATTTTTTTCTCTCTTACTGTCAAAAACTGTGATGTAATCAGAAGAACATGGGCTTTGAGATTAAAAAATACCCTAGTTCCAATGCTAGCTCCACCACCTTTTAGTTATGAATCACTTGGGAAAAACCCACAAACTTGCTATAATCATCAGTTTTGAGTGAGAGAGGAATGGAGTTTATCATAGGTAATTATTGTGAAAATTATGAGTGAATGTTTATTCCAGGTATTGTTAGTTTTTTGTGTCTAATTTTTCTCCTATCCTACTCCCAACCCCTTCCTTCTTCCGCTCTCCATCCTACTCCTTCCTTTTCTTCCTTTTCTGTCTGAAGTGCGCTGCATAGATTAAAAATCCACCTCATTCCACAAACATGCCTTTTAAGAACAGAGCAAAGCACTACCGGTTTTCAATCTCTTTTTCCCTTTATCTACAAAACTTATTAACAACCTTTACGAGTTACATTAAAGAAAATATATGTGTGAAAGTTTCCTAGTAAAACAAGTGTTCAGAAATAGATTTCTTTCCCTTCCTTTACTTCTTTGTTAAATTTCCTATAAAACTTTAATGTAGAACACCATCGAGTTTATATGCATTCTACTCCGTTCTTTGACGTACCGACGGAGGAAATCGGGCGGCAAGTAAACCCGACAGTGTGAGGGGGCGTCGGAAAGCTTCACTCAAATCCCGGCGTTGGGCAGAGACCCGAACCCCCGAGCGCTGTTCCGGGCGGTGGCCGCGAACGCGGCGGATAGAGCCCCTGCCTTTCCGGAACAGTATTTTAGAGGCGAAGAGGCAGAAAATACAAAGAAGTGATGAATAAAAAAGTGTTTGGATAGAAAAATTTTAGATAGTATGGTAATTTTTGAATACTGTCATAAAATTGAGGGTTCTAAATTAACGTATCCAATCTTCTTTTAAAAATTCACTGGATCCATTAATCCCTATTGAATAAGGTTATATCGCCAGCTTAACCAACCGAATTGTTTTTTTCCCCCCTGTTTTTTCAGCAACAATTCTCAAAATACAAAAAATGTGGATTTCAGTTACTGCTGTCATTCAGTTTATTCAAATAAGCAAATACGCAGCTGTGTGGTTCCCCCGGCTAACCCCCTAATCTCTGATGCAGCTCGTAACAGGCCAGCGGGCTAAGGCGCTGCACAGGCCCGACCCGTCAGGATGCGGTTCTCATTCCCAGGGAGGAGACCGTAGGTAAATCCACCAGGAACTTGGAAAACCAATCGTTTTAGGTAATCTTGCCACACACCCGCACGACCCCGGTTTATAATCTTGTCATATGGTTAATTACCTTAATGTTATCCTTCCCAGTCTAGCTTTCTCTTGTGATTTCTTCCCTAAGCCCCCCTATTTTAAACTCTGGAACGACTACTTCTTTACTTATTTCATGGTAAAGGAATGAAGTTTTAAAAATCACCCTTCATTTTAAAAACAATTTGCGCCCATTTTCCATTCGTGAGTCCTTGCACCCCACCCCACCCCCGCCCCCAGGATACTATGCGGTGCGTTTCACTCTCCACATCCCACGGATCTGAAGGGCAGAGCGTTGGAAGTCGCAGCCCTTTCAGTGTTCGCCGCGCCTTTCAGAACATCGCGCCCCGCCCAGTGAGTCTCAGGCTGACTTGCAGCGAGCGACCTACTCCGTTCTCCTTCCTCCTAGTTGTCCCCAGAGAAACTCTTTCTCCGCGTTATTGGACCTCTTGAAGCACTTCCCAGGGAAAGCCACTTTCTCCTAGAAATGCTTTCCCTTCTTACAGCTCCTGATTTTCCACCACCTTTCTGATTGTTCGGTCATTTCCTTTCATCCTGCCCGTCCCTCAGGGAACTCGCCCGCGCCCACTTCAGAGATGCGAGGGTGCTTCTTGGCTTTCCGTGGTTCTCATCAGCAGCTTAAGGTGGTCTTTAAAATCAAACACTAGAGTACGTACAGGTTTTGTTAGCTTGTACATTTTGTTTTATTTCTGTAAATTTTAGAGTCAGATCAAAGTGGATGGTGTCTGTGATCCTTTTACTTTTGGGGGGTTGAATAACTTTGCTCTGCAAAGGCTCATCTCTCATGCACTCAAGTTATTGAAGTTAGGAGCTTGCTTTCTGGAATCAAGACGCCTACTTGCTGTTTCCATGGTTACAGCTGTCCAGTCAACCACGGCCCATGATTCCACATTAGCAGGGCATTTGCTTCAGGAATAAAGCTGCAACCGGGGACCTCACTAGTATTAAAAGGTAAAATTTTAGACCTGGTATCAGAAGCATGTAGCTAACACACCTTCATTCATTCGTCTCCACAGCTGGGTCAGCTGTGCGCCACCGTCTGAGCGCTCTCCGCCGGTGCACTAAGATTCCTCCTTTCCCAGGGCGGCGGGCAGCTGAGAAATGCCCAAGCGGGTTGCCCTGGCATTCTTCTCCCTTTCCTCTCTGACATTCTTCCAGACTGTGGCTGTCACCCCCTCCCTGACCGGTACATCCTTGGTTTCGCCACATCAATACGTTTGATCAGGTTGCATGAAACCTCGGCCTGTGGCTAACCCTGGTTCCTAAGGTGATTTGCAGTGTTTCTTTGATCCAGGTTCCGAGAAAGGACACGTACGCACCACTTAACTATAAATTCATTGTAATGTCTTAATGCTGTCTTTGTGTGATGGAAAGAAAATCATGTGCATATAGTTCCTTATACGGGACAAAACGCTTTTCATTTCTTTTCGAATTGTTTTTCATCATGAGAATTGAGCTCCTTGGTTGGGAGTTGCAAGGCGCTATTTTCTGGTTTTACAATTGAGCCAGCGAAGAGCAAGATAAGGCTGGGAAGCCAAACTTCTCGCTTTCCAGCCCCATAGCCGAGCAGAGCACTCTAGCCTGCAAGTTTGGGCTGGGGCAGCTCTTGATGTTTTCATTTATTGAACATAATAACCACCAAATTCCCATTTGATTTAGTGAGACACACACACACACACACACACACACACACACACAATTTTCAGCATGCTTGTATCCTTGTGGTCCGATTATGATCCAAGCCTGGAGAAACAGTATTCTCAAATGTTGGGGAAGGAGAAATATTGTCTTAAACAGCCAAAAGAACTTCAGAATGGCAGAAGTTTAGTGTGGGAAAGGGTGATGCTGAGAACTGACGCTGGCACCCGGGATGGGGCCCTTCGTGAAGGTCGTGGTGCGGAGTCTGCACTTAATCACAAGGAAAGCAGAGAGTTCTTCTTGGGGCGAGGAATGAGCACACCTGCCTTTCGGGAACACCCTGTTGTTTCTCAATCACTTCTCAAACCCTCATTTTTTGTCCAGTAAGTAGCTCTTCCATCGGGGCTTTAAAAACAACCTAGGAGGATTTTTCCAAAGGTCAAGCAACTAATAAAGAAGTCTCTTTGAATGGATTCCAGGGGCTCTTCTATATTAAGTGGGTCTAGAAAAGACTCCCATGCTACTCTGTGATATGAAAAACAAGTCATTAAGTTATAGGTGTATTATAATCCACTTCTTGATAAAAACAATTAAAAACCCATAACCTAAATATGCGCAGGTATTTTACATCTGCTGAGGCAAGGGAAAGCCGGAAACGCAGCAAGCTGCTAGCGGTGATTTCATTAGGAGACGCGGTGCCCGGGAGAGGTGGCTCATTTTAGCTGAACCACGTTAATGCTGAGTAGCGAATCCGTAAGTTTAACTTAAGAAACTGAAATGGTGGGGCTACATGAGTCGAACGCAGCAAGCAGAGGGACTCACTGCACCGCCGCCCAGCGGGAACGTGCTGCAAGTCACAGCTGCGAGCCACGTGTGTGCTTCTAAATCTTCTAGAAGCTACATTAAAGAGTAAAAACAAACAGGAAACAAATTTAATGAATATATTTTGACCTGGTGCGTCCAAAATGTTATCACTTGACATGCAGTCACTATAAGGTGCGCTATTTTACGTCGCTTTCCTACGTAGTCTTTGAAATCCCGCGTGTGGTTTGCGCCGAGAGCCACATTTCAAGGGCGTGGGAGCCGCGTGTGGGCAGAGGCTGCCAAGCCGGAGACCGCAGCTCTGGGGAAATCGGACGGGTTTTTTTTGCTACTGGTGAAGTTCACGGGCAGAGACGATTTCATGGTTCATGAGCTCAGGGTCAGCGTGGCCACACCTGGCCTGGTCTCACAGTCTCAGCTTCCTGCTTTCCAGCTCTATCATTTTTCAGTTGAAAAGCCTTAATATTATTTAATACATTTTATTATTGCCAGTGTGCGTAAAGAATTATCACCAAAGCTACTGTTGAAAGGACGGTGATAAACAGTGTTTTTTAGAAAAGGATAAGAAATCAGCTTATTTAAAAATCTGTGAACACAATTTTATAGGGGCAAAAAGATGCTATGATACTAATTGTGAATTTTATCTGGTGGGAAGATTGAACAGCTATAAATATTTTCTACTGAAGGGGAGGACAAAGTTAAAAAAAAATGAAAAATTCATTAGGCAAGACTTTTATGACCTAATATCTCATCCAAATACCCAGATGAATAGCATTTTTGTAACATACAATTCAGCCACTGAGTAGCTGAGTGTATTTATATAACTGTGATAAGTGCTCCCAGGATTAGTTTCTCCAGTTGTTTATGAAGAATTTACTTAAAATGGTTCTAATTTTTTTAAAGTCATGTGATATAAACAATGCATTCTAATGTTTTGTGAAATAATATTTTTGAAGTTGAATTTAAGAAGACTGCCAGAAATATTAAAATTCTAAGTTTTATGATTCCTGGAAGGTGGATTTTGGAGAACATAAGACAACAAAAAAAGATACAGTAAAGCTAAACTAAAGAAATACTTCTTATGCATGGGCCAGTGACTCAGTTGCAGCATCGTCCCATGCACCAACAGGTTGCAGGTTTGATTCCCAGTCAGGGCATATACCCAGCTGGGATGCATGCAGGAGACAACTGGTCAATATTTCTCTCCGACGTCAATGTGTCTCTCTTGCTCCCTCCCCCACCCTTCCTCTCACAAAGTCATGGAAATGGACAACCATTCACTCCACTAAGTCACAGAGTTAGTCAGGATGACCGAATACCAGGGGAGTGCATTTGTGTGGCACTTCAGCTGAGAAACCAACTGCTTCTCCGGGAATAATATGTTGTTGACTACGCTTAACTCTCCATCGTCTTTTTTCTTTACATCCCAACAGGTACCCCAGAGATGTCTTCATTAGGGTGCGTGTTTCATTACTACATGTTGCCACGTCGCTATCCCGGTCAAGGGAAAAAAAGGAGAATGATTTTGCAGTATTTTAATTGCCAGCCAGTAAATAAAATAGCTAATTTAAGAAAATTTGATATACAAATATCCAACATATGAAACAATTACCAGTTTGAGGATGATTATCACTTTGAAAAATAATTTATCGTTTTACAAAATAATTCACTACCTTTTCTTTCTTTCTCTCGTTTTTTTTTGTTTGTTTGTTTTTACATAGACGGTTTCCCTACTAAAGTTACTATATATTTATTTAAAAAGATATTTTCAGGACTACATCTACCACAAACAGTGAGGCACATCTTTACAGCATTCCTTCTTATAAGTGGGTTTTTCAAGATATATCAATGGTAAATGAAGTGCTTTGAATTTAACCCAAGTCTATTAAAATTAAACTGTATTTTCTAGACACTCTTCCACTCAATCCTAGCAATAAACAAATAACGAACGAGGCCGGCGGCAGTAATCTCGAGGGAGTCTGAAGTACCAGGAACGTTATGCAAATGAAGGTGTGCCGTCAGAACCTCTGGTGTGTAGGCCTCTCTGTTGATGCGAATCGGAATAGAAGCGGAAAAGAAACCCCAAATTACTCGTTAAAAGGCCTCAGACGACATCATCCCTTAATTTGCAACCCTGATGTTGTTTTATGTTTTTTTTATTTTTTCCCTACTGTTCATCTTCCTCAATGCTACCTAATATCACAATGTACTTAGAATAATACTTAGTTCTAGAACATCTGGCACTAACAATATCCAACACTTTGTTTACCCATAAATGTACCTGCCAGCGACATCTGAGGGTTGTTAGAAACCACCTTGTCCGGGACATTGCAGAGCAGGGTGTCACTGGCTCCAGGTCAGTTCCCCTACGGCCGCGTGCGCGCCTGTGGACTATCGTCCCCAGCGCTCTGTAGGTAAATACGCGACTGGAAACAAGGGCTGCCGCCCTCGTCGTTGGTGGTGTTAATTGAAGACGTAGAGCACATCTGAAATTACATTCTTGTGTGTGTGATCTTTACTTCGGGGAACGAAACAAACAAACAAACAAACAAAAAACAAGAAGCAGCAAAAAAAAAAAAATTGGCAAACGCACCAAGTATTGAGCATGGGCCTACAATTGCCCTGCTACTGTGTCTCTGACTTAGAACAATGGCGCTGTTTCACAGTCCCTGGGGCTCATTTTGAGTCCTAACGCGTGAGATAGACGTGTGCTTGAAGCACGAACATTTATTAGGATTATTGTTTTCTCAAAATCTACAGGGCCCTTTCTTAAACCCACAGGGCAAACCCAGATTGAGGAATGAGCGGCGTATCTACGCCCAGGGCTTTTCTGAAAACTAAAATCTAATGTTTCAAGTTGAGTTTTGATACTGCATACCAAATAGGTTTTTAAAAATGTAGAATATAATTGAGTCTAAAGAATCAAATACATTGCATCTTTAATTTGGTACATTCCTCTTACTTTATAACAAGGGCCACAGATTTATGGAGTTTATCCACTGTCTCTCAAAAAAGAACATTTCAGGAGCAGCAGTGATAACCCACAAGGTCATGGGACGGTCATTCACTCGACGAAAGCCCAGCATCGCCATGGGAGCACGGTTTTCTCGGTCCGTCTAGGTTCGGAGAGGCAGTGCGGCGCAGCGGCCACGGGCACCTCGAGCTCCATCACTTAGTGCGCACCTGGCCTCATTCGCACCGGCCCGTCCCTAGTCCACGCAGCGGACCCAGTAAGGGCAGCAGCGACTCCGAGCGCCGCTCTGAGCAGTGCACGTGTGAACGCACGCACAGCGCCCCCGTCATTGCTGTTCTTCCTTAGTTTTGATGTACTATATGCAGAAACGGGGTTTTGTAACATTATGCAGTTTTTGGCTAATGCTAAATCATATACAATTTGTCTAGTCCGTGGAACTATTAATAATTTTTGAAGTAAAACGAACTCAGCATTTTCCTGTCGATTTGAATGAAAAGCTGATTGCATGCGGTGAGGAAACTTCTAGTATTTCCACAGTGGCTTAAATAGACGCAAGTTATACAGTTTAAACTTTAAAAAGTTTCCCGTACCTCAGGTGAAAGCGCTTTCCCTTTAGTACTTCACTGAAGGAGCGGAATGGAGCTACATTATCTTGAAAACGATAGAAGAAACAAGCAATTAAGAGTGTTATCCCTACACGGAAAAAAATTTCTGAAGCTACTGCTAAAATTAATAATTATTTTCAGGAAATTTTAATTGCCCCCAAGTCACTGGAGAAAAAAAAAGGAAACTGCTAGGTTTTGGAACGTCTTTTGAATTGACGACATTATTGCACTGATTGGAAGTAGAGTCTAATTTCGCTTGGATGTAAGAGTGTTAGAACTAATTTTCCTCTGGATACTGCGAGCGTGCAAGCCAACTGGGCTCTGTTTACGTGGCCGAAACCATTCCACCTGATTGTGATTCTCTTCTGACACTCAGAGCTTCTGCCACTGTTCGAAAATTCAGTTCTATTCATAAAGACTCATATTTATACTCCTCAGCAATTTAACCTGAAAAAGGCTGTTAGAAAAAAAACACACAGAAAAGCTGAAAGTGAAACATCTTTCTGGCAAAATGTTAAAAATCATCAGTCATCCAAATTGATTAGGACCAATATTTCTTTACTTTCTGGAAGGAAAACCTGGGCAAACTAAAACCCTGCGAAGTACACCTGACTGTCATTTTACGAGAGGTTGGTCATGGCCCCGTGAGAAGGCTTCCTTGCCTTAATTGTGTGCTACAATTACTTACATGTTCTTAAGAAATAATTTGCTAATATTTGTGTTTTAAAGCTAAACTTTAGGGCTGAATGAACAGTCCTTGATGAGTACCCATCTCTAGAGACCCTAGAAATTTAAGAAAAGCACTAATAGTTCAGCTGCGTTAATTTTTGCATATAAAAATATCTACTATAGGAGTCCGCTGCCACATGAAGCAAGTTGCATTTGTTTTCATTGAAAAAGATAGCTAAAAATGCCCCATGGGTTATTGCAACAGTACAAGAATACAAGGTGAGTTTATTTATTAACAAGAACAAAAAAAAATGGTAAAACAAACTGTGAAAGCCAAAGCGGGCTACAAAACAAGGGTTTTTCAGGGTATTTTTTTTTGTTTTGTTTTGTTTTGTATAGTTTTTGCCATATTGAAGTATGTCACACGTTATTATGCCACAGTTGATAAATGCTATAAAGTGTAAGTTAACATTTGCTAATTTACTTTGAAACACCTGCCCCCAACTCCGAGCCCTGCGGAAAATACACATACAAATGGCACACGCCTGCCCCTTCAGGCGTCACAACCTGGTGGTCACGTAATCTTCCTGGGTGACTGTGTCGGAGAGGGTGGCGTCGTAGTCTGAGCTGGAGTCCTCCCCCCTGGCGCGCGTCTCCTTGGGGATAATGGGGACCGTGTCCTCCACCACCACCTTCTCTGACTTGAAGGCGCAGATCCTCTTGCCCACCTGCACCGGCAGGCTGTCCGTGTGCCGCTCGCGATGGTCCACCAGGACGCACTGCTCGCTGAGCCCGGGGATGCTGCGCTCGCCCCGCGGGGCCAGCCCTCGGGGTTCCAGCTGACGGCTTCTCTCCAGGGCCCCTTCAGCCTGGTGCCGAGCCACCTCTTCGGACACAGATAGGACCTGGCTGGCGTGTGGCTCGGCAGCACTGTGTTTGGATCGTCTGTGAAATAACCCGAAGTGCTTGATGTCGGTCACAAAGTTCATTTTTCTCGGCTTCTCCCGCGAGGGGGGCTCCTGCCCCACCAGGGCAGAGCCGTTGCTCAGGGTGTGTCTCTCAGCGGCAATGGCGGCCGAGCGCGGGTGGATCAGGGTGGTCAGGTCGAAGAGGCTGAAGTTCTTCTTCTTGTCTTTGCCGGTGCCTTCGTCGCCCCTGTCCTCCGCGTCACCTGGGTGAGAAGAAAAGCCCTTCGCGGCCGCAGCGGACTGGACCGGGGAGAGCCTGCTTCCCCTGAGCAGCCCCAGGACTTCGAAGCGGAAGCTGGAGATGTCTTGCTTCAGCTCCTAAGGGGAATGTGAGATGATGCAATTAGCGGGTGATAGGAAACATCGTTGGCTCGTTTCATACGATACACGGGCCTAATGGGGTCTCCGCATTTTTTATTTTAATTTTTTAGAGAGAGGACAAGGGAGGGAGAAAGAGGAGAAACATCAACGTGTGGTTGCCTCTCGTGCGCCCCCTACTGGCGACCTGGCCGGCACCCCAGGCCTGTGCCCTAACTGGGAATGGAATCCGTGACGCTTTGGTTCGCAGGCCGGTGCTCAATCCACTGAGCCGCACCAGCCGGGGAAGTTCACCACATTTTTAAGAGCTAGGACTGCACTCTGCTGTAGTTCTGTCTAGAATTTCCCTTTTTCTCCCTGGTATGGTGTCACGGTTGATGTCTATTAACGTCCCCGTTCGAGTTCTGTAGTAACAAGATGTCCTAAGGCTGGTATGCAAAGAAACTGCAAGTGTTTGCTTTTTCACCAGTGTAGTTAGTGCACTGGTTTGGGGGGACTGCACCTTCAAATACTTCCCCCCCCAAAGAAAGTCAGCTGCTTCGAGTCACCGCACACTCCCTCGGGTACCTTCGGTAAAGATTTGTAACACACGCACATTTTACCATCCAAAGGGATTCATCAAACAACGTGAAGTGCAGCCGCCCTTCCTACTAAGCGGATTTTACCCCCACGCCCGGGACACCCACTGCGCCTCGCGAATTGCTTCAGTCAGACAGCCTTTCTGACATGCGTCTTTTTTCTTCTCTTTTTGGACATGTGAATCCTCGGTGCCAAACGGATGGGGGCTTTTGGGGTGGCTCCCACCTCCAACCTCTGTCCCAAAGTCCCAAGGACCGTTTCATTCTGAAATTTCAGCGCCGTGCCCGTGAAGGGCATTTTGGGCACTAGCCAATGTTCAGCGCTTTAAGTTTTTCAGCTCGCCCACCTGCCCACCTGACTGGCTGCTTGTCTCCGCTCTCCACCTCGCTGGCTGCTTTTCTCTGCTAAAGGCCCCTGGAGGGCGATTTCTTTGTTTTTGCCTGTAAGACCTTGTTGACTTTAACCATAACCATTCTTCCAAAATCTAAAAACTCGGGCAGAATAAGAGTTGCACACACACTGCGAGCATACAGATATGTGCCTATATTTATATGGGTCTACATATTTCCTGTATCCCACCTATCTCCTCTGATAGAATAAAACTAAAACTCAGCGACGAGCACTGAGTTTGGAAGTGACAGTGGAAGTTAAACCTAAAACTTCCTGCCACCCAAGCTGCGCAAGGCACAGAGAAGGCTTTGGTCGCTGTTTTTAGCGCGCCGGTTGTCGGCGGTTCAGGATTAGAAACCAGGCTGAAGTTCCAAACACCAAAACCTCGTAGCGGGTCGCGGGCGGGCAGCCAGAGGCGCCGGGCGCCGGGACCGCTTCTGCCTCCACATAAGCCCTGTGGACGTTTCAAGTTCACTGTGTTTGAAAACAATGCATTCTGAGAAGAAATGTCACCATTCTCTGTGTGTGTGTGTGCGCGCGCGCGCACGGGTGACAATTCAGCAGCGCTTTACTGTGAAACCAGAAGGCCCGCACGGCGTTTCGGCTCCGATCCTAACTGCGCGCGCGGGGCTCCGCGCTGCCGACCCTGCCACTGGGTGACGTCTCCGCGGCGGGGACAACTGTTGTCACCTTGAAGTTCTCCTCGGTCAGGCCTTCCTCGGTGCGGGCATCTCGGATCATCGCGGCCACGTACCGCTTCACCAGGCTCCTCATCACTTCCTGGGGGTGTCAGAGAAGGGGGTCGGCGGTCAGTGAGCAGACACGGCTTCTCCCTTAGTCGGTCGGAAGAGGGGACTGGACTGGACTTCAGCGCACATTTCGAGATGCGGGGTAAGGATAACGTACCTGGTACTGGTGGTGCCGTCTGAAGTTATCAGCAGCTCGCCTCTGAAAAGGAAAAGGATGCGTGTTTTTCAGTTATAGTGACCTGTTTTCCATTCTGGAAACTAATTCGTTTGTTCCTTTCATCAAGAATATTTTCCCTTATTTCTTCAAAGTCGGTATTTAAGGAGACAATGGACAACGGCTAGAGAGTGCGTCGCATGAATCCAAAGAATGCGAGAACCAGAACGGTTGAGTGCAAGGTTATAATCTGCATGGCATTGGATATATAAGTTAAAAGTGGTGGAAATGCTGCTTTTCTAATACAAGGTGATGGAGAATTAGGCAATTATAGTTCACACGTACCCCAAGTCACTTGAAATGATGCTAAGAGACACAGACGGGACATGTCAAATAAAAAAATAGAAGAAATAGCAAATAAAAATAAAAATTGGGTAGAATAAAAATCTAGCATTACAAAAATATACAGGTCTTCATCCGTATCAGCAGAGCGAGATTAAGTATTTAACCACGATATGTAACATGTAATCAGAAACACACAATAAACAGCCCGATGCTAACTTCAATTAGATGCACATTAAGGAATGATTGCTATTTTAATTATATGGTTGGATTTAACAAAAATAAAAGGTTCTGTTCAAACACAGGATTGCTTATTTTATACTTATTTTTGAAATAAATACGAGCCTTGAATATCATTTGAAGCGGTCTGGAAGCAGAACAGGGAGTCTGGGGTGCAGATTACAGAGAGGAGATGCTTAATGATTGAGAAAAGTCCATTATAAACGGAGATAAATAATCAATGATGCTAAAATTATGCACTTGTAGACTTCGCAACTATTCTAAAGCTATTGGGAAAAGGGCTGTCATCCTAATTTTATGTGTTACATAAATATCAATATTGATTCTTAAAGAAGAAAACTAACCAAAATATCTTAAAATAAAAAGATTTCTGAAATAAAGGAATAAATTTGGTAAACTGTGAGAACGCAAAAGAAATAATGCATCTTAGGTTTAAATGAGTCTTTTGAGCTTGTTCTTCACTAAATATTTAATCACAGGCTGACAAAATTGAATTTTGAAGAGTTATACATAATACATCACTGTGAAATGCTATTAGAAAAAAATCAAACAATTCAAAAGGCACTTTTTCGTTAGGGGGGATAGAAGATAATGGCATTTTTGGTGGCCCCGAGACTGGCTTTGTATTTCCTGATTACTAGTGATCAGATGAGACAGCGCTTCAGCTCCCTAAGGCTGCTAATTATTTGAATACCATTTGCTGTAACATGAACCTTAAGAAACAAATTTTCACTATGCTTATGCTATTAATTAAAAACTGGAAAATCTGAAACCATACAAAACAACATCTTGAAAAAACATCTACTGGGCCACCAGATGGAGGTATGTGATCCTTTTTGAGACAGGGCTCAGTGACAACCTGAGACAAAAAAAAAAACGGCTGTAAGAAAACAAGCCTGTTTTCGATCATTGTAGACAGCAGAGAGACGGTGTCGGTGAGCCGAATAGGCAACGCGCATCAGTGCGCGCGCTCTGAGGCAGACACCCTGTTGGGCCCTCGAGGGGAGGGGGGGGAGGTACCAATCATCTCGACCCTTGCCATCAATGACGTCGGGGGAGGAGATATACAGGCTTGTAAATATGCAAAAATGTCAACAATGAACATTCCCGAACGCCCCCAAGCCCAGGCCCTTTGTCAGTGCTTTGCATGCAGGACTGCGTCGTTGGCTGCCCCACAGCCCGGTGAGCCAGGCGCCCATGGCACAGACGAGGGCGCAGCCTGGGAGCGGCTGCGCGACTTTCCCAGCGCCGCTCAATTAAGCGGCCAAGCTGACGTCCAAACTGATCTGTGGCCCTGAAGTCTCCACTCTTCACGCCTCCAAGCGCTTGAGGTGTGGCTGTCGCATGGGCTCAAGGGTCAGAAAAATATTTTAATTAAAAAAAAGAATGCAAGCCTTTTAGATCTCCTCAGGTTTCCTTCAAGTGAACACAAACAGTACAGCGAGCCGTGCGCCAACTTCTCTCACACTCTCGCCATAAAGGCTGGGTAGCAGACCCTGCCCCTGATTTGAATAGACAGAAACTCTGAATTTCATGTGGGATTTCGTCAACTCAAATGTTATTAATTTAGCGCTCTATAACATTTCACCATTCCATTGTAGTCTTTAAAAAGCCCACAGAAGTCCACAAAGAGCAGTTTGAAGTCAGAATTCAACTTTACATTTCCTTAATGTAAGGCTAACTATGAGGATGACGGAATCAGAAAATTATGAGTAGTAAGTGAAAATGATCAGTGTATTATTATTTGAACTCCACTCATATACAAATTTTAAAATTTAAAAATACTTTAAAATAATATAAAGTATTTTAAATTATGGTCTGGGATTCAGAGATGTGCGTGCAGGTGAACAGGGAGCGGGCGGTCCAGTAAATACGGAGAGATGTAGCACTTTTCTTTAGGCAGTCAATTTTGTTTTATTAAGGCTTTATTATTTTTTTTAGAGCAATTCAAGGGCCACAGCACAGTTAAGGGGAAGGGATGGAGGTTTCCCATGTGCCTCCCACCCTCACACTCGGCACAGGCTCCTCCATCACCCACGTGCCCCCCAGGGTGGGATGTTGGTTGCAACTGATCAACCTGCCTCATAATCACCGGAAGCCCACAGTGTGCACTGTGGTCCACTCCCAGGGACAAGGCCCACGGGTTCAGACAGACGCGTGCTGCAAGGACAAGACCTTGGCGGTGTCATACGGAGCAGTGTCACCGCCCTGAAGCTCCCTGTTCTCTGCCCACCGACCCCCCCATCTTGACCTTGGTGCACCGCTCGCATTTGCACTCTTTCCAGAATGTCATGCAGTTGAGATTATATAGTATGTTGCCTTTTCAGATCGGCTTATTTTGCCTAGTAATACTCATTTAAGGTTCCTCCAAGTCTTTTTCACGCCTTGATAGCTCCTTTCTTTTTAGGTCTGGCTAGTACCCTGGCCTGGCTGGACCACAGTTTATTTAACCACTCGCCTACTGAAGGGCATGCCCGTTGCTTCCGAGTGTTGATAATTAAGAGTAAAGTCGCTCTATGTGTCCTCGTGTCAGATTATCGTGGATAATGCCAGTTTCCAACTCCTTTCCGTAACTGCCAAGGAGTGTGATTGCTGGACTGTGTGACCAGATTATACTTAGTTTTGTAAGAAACCGCCCGACAGTCTTTGAAAGGGGCCGCACCATCTGGCAGTCCCACCGGCAGAGAATGAGAGCCCCTGTGGCCCACAGCCCCGCCAGCCTTGGGCGGTGTCGGTGTTCCGGGTTTCGGCCAACCTGATGGGGATGTAGTCGGCCGTCTGTCCGGAGGTCCCTGAAGTTTCGTGAACACCTCTGCACGACACTGGACTTTTGCTGTGGCCTCTGTGAGTTTCCCTCTGAGGTCTCTATGTCATGGGGACAATTTAAGATCTATTTCATAAGTGCCTGCATGTTCATGGCCACGAGCTGCGGGAAGCCAGAGATGGATAAAACGTACTTTTTTTGCCTTTAAATGGCTCGTAGTCTGTTAGATGGAAAGTGAAGAACACATCCGTGTATAGATGAAGGCAAAGTACACACAGAGAACACGGCAGTGCTTTAGGGATGTTCTTTGAGTACAGGGAAGGGAGACGTACTGTTGGGCTAAGGAAGGTGTCAGCAACAGCCTTCACGCCGGGAACGGGGTTTCAGCTTGGACGGGAGGGAGCCGCAGGGCTTGGGCCGGCAGAGGCGCACTGGGACAGGGCCAGCTCGTGTGCTGGCCCCAGGGCCTGAGGGGCGCAGGCGCAGCGGGCTCCGGTGAGGCGTGTACGGGTTAGGTTATGTGGAGAGTTTAGCACGGGCTCTTCAGGTAGCTCTTAGGTGGCACAGTGGATTCAGCGGTTGGTAGGCACCCGAGGCTTTTGACTAATCGAGCAACATGGGATAAAAGTTTAATGTTTGTGACAGTCTTCTAGCAGCAACGCGAGGCAGAAAGACTGTCACAGTGCGACAGACTTGGGATCTGTCGGAGCATGAGAGGCTCAGGAGACGAAGCTGCCGCTTGGGATGCTGTTCCCATAATGTCATGGGAGGTAAAGCAGGTGGGAGCTAAGATGACAGCAGTGTGGACAGACAAGAGGGGACAGTAAGAGGCACAGGGGTCGAGCAGAGGTCGAGGGGGACGGAAACCAGGGGACAGGAACTTTGAGGCTGCCCTGGGAGCACAATGATGAAGACTTTTAGCTTGGCTGCTGAGGTGTTGGCACTTTAAAAACAGAATAAAGAATTCCGTTTTAGAGACGCTGACAGAGGACATGAAGGCAGAAGTGCCACTGTCTGGTTTAGCTACTTGAGGGAACATTAGCACTAAACGAGGTTTGAGGATTGCGTGCACAGAGGCAACGTGGATGAGATCACTTGTTCATGTGGCTCGGCACGAACCAAAGGAAACTAACACGGACAATAAAATCATTGATAAACTGCGAATATATCTGCCAGGAATGCATAAAATGGCCTTCTTTCTTTTTAAATTATCTTTCTTAGGCTCACACTAAAGCTAGTTTAATTCTCTAACCTCCTAGGATCTACCTAAGTTCACGAAAAACAGACTGGGATTTAAATTTCGACACATGACAGCTGACACCTGGGCATTTAGAACAGACATGTTATTGTTAGAACCAAAGGTTTCTTCCTGTCTCTTCACCTCATTTATAAGGAAGGGAAGCAGGATTCACAGAGCTGAGTCAGCGACTAAAGTACCCGATGCTCCCACGGCAGTACCAGTTCCAGAATCCGGCGCGAGAACTCACTCTTTCTATCAAGAAGACGTGAAGAGACATCTGAACACATCCCCCTCCCAACACACCGTAACTGGAGGGTCGGCATCCTTGCCGTACTGGGTCCACAGTCATTGTAATAAACGTTAGCCACCCCAGAACGGCGTGGTGCACGTCATATTCGTTTCTTAGGGCTGCCGTGCCAAAGTGCTACAAACGGGGTGGCTTACAACAGCAGGAATCATTGTCTTGTACTTCTGGGGGCCAGAAGCTCCCCATGGAGAGATTGTCAGGGATATGTTTCCCCCGGGAATTGGCGGGACCCGCCCCGCTGTCTCCCGGGCTGCTGGAGGCGGCCGTCAGTCCTTGGTGTTTCTCGACGGGCAGCTGCGTAACTCCAGTCTCCGCTTCTGTCTTCCTTCACATGGCGATCTCCTCTCTCCTCTCTCCGTGTCTTCCCAGGGTCGGGTTCCCACAAGGGCTCTACTCCAGTAAGCTCTCCCCTTAACTGAGTACATCTGCAATGATCTTACTGCCAACAGATGGTCACATCCTGAGGTCCTGGGGTTAGGACTTGAACGTACCTTTTTGGGGAGACACTTCAACCCACAGTATGTACTTTTTGCAATAAACATGGTGATCATTTTTGAAAATTAGTGACACTGTTAAATAGTATATACTAGAACTACCATCAACAGTAACGAGTAGTATGTTTGCCACATTTTTGTTAGCTAAAGGCCAGCTGGGCTGCAAAGGGATTCACCCTCATGCGGGAAGGCAGCACAGCATATAATTATCACTGGAAATAACCAAGAACGGGGCTGGTCAATCTGTTTTTATGAAAGTAACATAATAAAGGATGTTTCTTTAAAAATTACCTAAGTGGGTAACGGTTATTTAATTTTTTCAAGCCAATCCCGTGTTAAATTTGGATCGATCAAGTAATCTGCAATGGTTGGGTGTTCTCTATCTCTACTGAAAAATAACAAACTTGGTAGAATCATGGCATGGCAGGCCTAGGTTAGAAATAATTTCTCCCGTGAATGAGTGCATGACTGCAGTGCTACTGAGACACTTCTGGAGTTGCATTTTGCAGCTTTTTAAAAAAAAATTAGATTGGCTCACCTATAAGTGGAACCTAATCAACAAAACAAACAAGCCAACAAAATAGAACCAGAGACATGGAAATAAAGAGCAAACTGACAGTGACCAGAGGGGAGTGGGGAGGGGGATAGTGGGGGAAAGAAGGGGAAGGGTCGTCAAGGAGCAGGCGTGAAGGACCCAGGGACAAAGGTGAGGGTGGGGAGGGCTGCATGTGGGAGGCTGGGCAGGGCAGGGAGAGAGTAATGGGGGGACATGGGGACAGCTGTCATTGAACAACAGTAAACAGATAAAAACAAATTTTAAAAAATTAGATTGGCTGTCAGTTATGTTTAAGACCCCAAAAATGGACCATGTGACCAATAAAGGGCCTCCCTTCCTTAACTTGGTGTCTCGGGTGAATATTTGGGAGGAGTTGTGCCTCTGGCAGATGGCAGTCCCCTTTGTAGCTCAGTTCAGAAGCCCAGCACCGTGTGCAGAGCCTCCCCCGCAGGCCAAGGGCACACCTGAGGGCCCCAGGGCCACAGCCCGGAGTCATCAGATTTGCTAGGACAAGACGAAGGCCGCGTTCGAACGGCTGAGCTTAGGGTCCCGGAAAAACACCAACCGGTGAGAACCCTCCCCCGCTGGGAGCTAAGGCCGCATTTCAATGGTGTGTCAGGTTGCTTCAGAGCAGAAGGGGGTTTGCGACGGAGAAAGAAAGGGCCCTGGGAAATGGGCTGTGACATTCTTTGCACTGTTATCTCGGTCCTCTGCAGGCCCCGCTTGGCAGGACGCCCGCCGGCTCTCGGGCGGCTGTCAGGGCCTCTTTCTCTCTGTCACCCTCGGCCCTGGCTGGTCACGAATTGGAAGCCCATGAATTATGCCGTTTATTCTTTGCTGGGCTCAGTGGGTCCCTCGGGGGGCGCATCTTGCAGTGTTCTTCTCGTTTTAACAATCGGTAAGAAGGCGAGGGGCTGTTCCAGGATGAGGCCCCTTTGTAAACACCGCTCAGTGACAGGAGGTCCTTCGTGTGTGGATACACTTTCTAGGCACACGAAAAGGAACAACATAAAACGCTTGAACGTCACCTTGTCAAACCAAGTGTTCGGAATCTCACTCTTGAGGTACCGAGAATATGAAGCAATTTCTTCCTCCCTACCCCCACCTGGGAAAGAAAACTTAATTAAAAGCCCCTGTCAGCAAATCTTTCAGCTGTAAATAGGACTTGAGTCATGCTCACAGATCAACACTGTCATCTCTGTGAGATTTGTAGGTGGGCCTACTGAAAGGGACGAAAATTCAAGAACAGTACAATTTGATAAATTATCCCCGAAATGATGTTGGAAAGGCACGTACTACTAGCATTTTTTCCTTTAGTGGTGACAGCTGGTGGTGACAGTTTCTCATGCTTTTGCAGTGACCCAAACTGAGCCCTTCTGTGGCAACTCTGCAAGCAGGAGTCCCACCTGTGGTCCCAGAGCGGGGGGCGGGGAGGAGGGCCGGGGCCCTAATAGGGTAATGTGGAAAACAGTCAATTAAAAAAGTAAAAATCATTGTTAATGATTTTTTGAAAAGTTGTAATCTTTTTTGGTTCAGCACCCTATCAACTTAAGCATCCCGCTGAGAAACCCAGTCGATGGCCTGGAACACGTTTCACGTTGAGAAGGACCCAAGACAGCTGTGGAGCAGGGGGAAGCTACACGCACCCCCTCCGCACCAAACTGGACTGACAGCTGCGCCGTAGAGCAGTCGGTCTGAACAGCCAACTGACACTGGCCGAGCAGAAGTAGACAACCAGGCCACCTTTTATGCCACGTGTAACAATAAACTCAAAATGGACAGAAGGCTCAAAACCATAAAAATCCTAGAAGAAAACAGAGGCAGTGAGAGCTTGGGCATTTCTCCTAGCAGTATTTTTTTCTGACATTAATTATCTCCTCGGGCAACGGAAACAAAAGGAGAAACAGCTGAAACTACATCAAACTAAAATGTTTTTACACAGCCACGGAAGCCACCAGCACAATGAAAAGACAACCCACTGACTGGGAGAACATAGTCACCAAAGGTTCGTCTGATAAGGGGCTAATATCCCCAAATTTATAAAGAATTCAGATAAGAATAACAAACAAAAGTGGGCAGAGGATCTGAATAGACACCCGTCTAAAGAGGACACACAGATGGCCAACAGACATATGAAAAGATGCTCAATGTCACTAACCGCCAGAGAAATGCAAATCAAAACCTCAATGAGCTACCACCTCACGCCTGTCCGAATGGCCGTCATCAATAAATCCACAAATAACAAGTGCCCGCGAGGACACGGAGAAAGGGAAGCCCCCGTGCGCTGTGGGTGGGAACGCAGGTGGGCGCAGCCGCTGAGGGAAGCAGTGTTGTGGTTCCTCAAAAAATTAAAAATGGAACTGCCTGTTGACCCAGCAATTCCACTTCTGAGGGAAGGTTAGCTAGCCTGTTAAACACGAGGTTTGAGACACAGGAGTGTAAGAGGCGGCTGCAAACGGCGAAAGATCTGCAGAAGTTGTTGAGCAAACCCACCGCAGAAGGTGCCGTCGGGGACCAAGGGAAGCTGTGAAAAACGCACTGGGTAGAAGACAGAGACCCGGGCTGTCCCCAGCTCTGTCACCAGGAAACACTGGGCAACGTCAACAAGTTCTCTTCGAAAGGGAACGGTTCAGTGAAATGATTGCTACAGTCCCTTTGAAGTGCGATCCAACATTCCACGCCACGTCTTGCCTTTACAAAGTGACTGTCACCTTTTTATTCGTGCACATACGTAGATCTCGTGGGCCTCGTGTCTGTGCAAACAACTGTCAGGAAGATGATCCAAACAGAGAGGAATTCACAGCAGAGCCAATTATCTCTGACATTTTCTCATTTAACGCCCCTGTTAACATCAGAATCATCTTAATTCACTTTTGATTTATTGTATATGTAAAAGATATTTCCAATTTCCAATTTTTTTTACAATTAATATATATTATTTATTTCCATCTAAAATATAAATGGATAGAACTCAGCTAAGAGTGTGCAAACCAAAATATTACATCCTTCCCATTCTGGGAATGCAGCGTAGATGAAGAGCAAATTCCCAGCTCTGAGTCTGAGGAGGTCGGGACTTGCCCCAAACCTCAGCCTGACAGAAAAGAGGCAGATTCGAGGGCGGGATGAGTCTGGAGAAGACAGATGCGACTCACAGTATCTCTTTACTTTGCCGTGGATCCCCGAGGCATAAAAATATCCAAAGGTTAGTAAAATGAACATGGCTAAGGAAAAAGGCATGGTTTGACATCACAGTTAATTGCGAATTAGCTTTCTGTGTACCACCTCAGATCAGATAAATATGTAAATTTAGAGACAGGGACAAAAAAATAATTTTTTTTCGAGCCCAGCCATGTACAGAAAAGAACACTTTTAAATTTGACCTTCTCCCTCTGAAAGAAGGGAATCCTGGCTTTCCTAGAAAAGTGAATGTTTAGTCCCTCTTTGCATCTAAGAAATGAAGGTAAGTATTCCTGACAATCAGAGGTGGGCGGCCCGATTGGGCGGGGGGAGTTGGAAGTCACACCCTGAGGGCGGCTCTCCATGGTTCTGGGGCGAGAATGCGTGGGTTTCCTAAGCTACTAGAGCAGAGATAGTCTCACATCTCCCCACAAATTCCGTGTCTTCCTGAAGGCCAAGGGTCCCCGGCTATGACCTAAAATGGAAACATTAAAGGAGGATTTCTTTTGTGTGTGGCCTTTGTTTGGGGGGCCCCGAAACTCCTTTTAAATCGAAAAGCTCCCGTGAGAGACAGCCTAAGACGGTAGTATTCTCTAATGTCTTTTCAGGGGTTAAACAAACTTCAAATGAATTTCAGAAAAAGATGGGGAAAGGACAAGTATATTTTGGTGTGGAAAGGTATGAGTCAGGGCGCGGCCTCTCTGAAACCGTTCCTTGTTTCTCTCAAAGAAAACATTATTTCTTGCACTGTTTTCATAGCAGGGAGCTATGTGATAAAGTTAAATATATTATATAAAATGTATTATAGAAATGCACTCTGATGTCTGCCTCTCCCATGTTAGAAACACGAACGCCACACCTTTTTATGCCGCCTGCCCCCAGCTCCCAGCTCAGTTACTGGCATGGAGAACGCACGCCATAATTGCCTATGAAACTTAAATCGTTACATTTATTTCGCAACCATATATGTTAAAAATAATTTGGACTTATTTTTAAAAAGAGAGACGCTAAACATTTGGAGTAAGCCAGCCTAACTCTCCCTAGGATCAGCGCGCGCGTCCATAAATCGGCCTGAAGACTGCGCCGGAAGCCTGCCTCGCAACCTGACTTTGCTTCTAGGACCAGAGACGCGCCCAGCCTTTCGTCCTCCGAGTTCACGAAGCAGCGGCTTAGAGGAAAGAACGCACCTGCCGCTCCTAACCGCCCCGCTGTTGGCTCTGCTCTCTTGTGAGTCCTTCTCTCTTTAGAGCTGGGATTGTTGCTGAGATTACCGTGAATTGGGCCACTTGTAGTGCGGAGAGCCCCCTCGTGCTGATAACGGGGCCTCGGGCGATGCAACTAAGATGTGAGAAGGACCCCTCAGGTCACAGCTGGCCGTCAGAAACTATACTAAACGAAGTGTAAAACAAAGTATAATTTTTTCATGAAGTGACTAGCGCTACCCGGTAGTTCTGCTATAAAGGCATATCGAGATACTTCCCAAAGCAATTTCTCTTCGAAGGGCAAAGTGACTAACGCGTGCTGGGGCGTTAACTCCCAAAACACCACTGCGAGAACTTGGACAATTAGGGTATCAAAGGAGAAGGTGATGAGGGACGACTTGTCCCATGTCAGTGGTTTGATGGGAGCAAACACCTACGTCCACGTATTTTCTGCTGGAGTTGCTGGAACTCTTGCTTTTCGCTATGAGAGGGATTTCCCAAGGAACCAGGGCCTCCCAGGGTGGGGGGCTGCCGCGGCTCCGAGCAGCCCTGACATTTTTACACACCCGACTTCCCGGCATTTACCGAGGCCGAGGGTAGAGGCAGAGTGCGGACAAAGAAAACGCTCCGGAATCTCCGTGCGTTTTCTAGTTGTAACGTTCACCCGGTCATTCAACCGGGAATGTTCGGTCGAGCGTAGCAGACCCTTGAAGGGGCCCGTGTTCGGCACTAAGACCACGAGGTGGTGTCGAGACAGACCCCTCCCATCACCCTGCGAGAGAAAAGCAATGAGAAAGGAATGGCGCAAACAACCCGCGGTTACAACTCCGAATGGATCTGGTAACGGAGGTGGTGCGGGAGGCCTGCCCGGCGGTGGCTCAGGAAGGGGCCCGTGTGACGTGGGCTCCCATTAACCAGGAACGTCCTCCAGGTGCAAAACGGGTTTGTGAAAAAGTCAGCTATTCAGACAGCGTCTTAGGCACGGGGGCCGTTTGCCCGATGTAACCAGTTAGAACAGAATGGCTAAAAATGCGAAAACACTCAGTACGAAGCACAAGCACGTCTACACACGCGATCAAAAGAACGCGGGACGCGGCACGCTGGGCTCTCACCCCTATCGTTCCAAAGCTCTCCGGCTTTCTCCTCATCTTTTTCTTGCACAGGTGTGTCCAGATCCACTTGACCAGGTACCAGAGGGACTTGGGGCTCGGGATGACGTTGAAGGGCGTGGGTAGGGTACCGCCTTCTTCAAAATAGCTCATCCAGAGTTTTGTCCGAGCAAACTTCCATTCTATGTCTGCGTGGTCCTGCGGAGAAGAACAGGACAGCGGCTGACAGGCCTCCCCATGGTGCGGGCTGGATGAACCTGGCTCTCTACGGCCCAGGGACACGCCTCTGACCCCTGGAGTCGCCTGAACATTTCGGACAACGGCTTCCTCTGGCGAGGAGTCACCAGTCCCTCATCACCGACACCCTCCCCTCTTGCACGGACCAGACATCTGAAATCACGCCAGGTTAAAGAGGCCGTGGTCACAGGCTCAGCCTGGCAGAGGGGGCTCTCTGGCCTGCGTTGTGCGGTTGCACTAGCTCGGTTTCATTAGACTCTGGCCACCAGCTAGCCTTGAACCACTCCCCTCCCCCACCTCCATGAATGTCACCTTCCTGGATGCTCACAGCTTAGCCTCCCGCTGTTCCCAGGAGAAGCCCAACTTGATACACTTCCATGGGAATCACCACTGTCCCCCATAGGCAACAGGCATCAACTCAGAGAGAAGCTCCCTGACGGAGGCAGAGTGGGGACTTGGACGTGACACTGACCCTTGGCATCGCCCTGGCCTGATGGCACCAGAGAGGGGTCTGGCTGGTGGCGGAGCACAAGCCGGAGGTCGCTCCCCATCATCACGTAGTCATCATTGTCCTTTATTTCTCTCCTAGGAAAACTCCAGGACCTGCACCGCCCTCAGTCTGAGAGCAGCCGTCGTAAATTAGCCACAAACGGATTCGAGCAGAAAACCTGGGAAGCAGGGAGTGCCGGCAGCCAGGCGTGCACGCGGTGAGAGGGATCAGGGGGATTCCTGTGAACCCATTACGGGATCAAAAAGGACTCGGACTTCAGAGCAGGTGACATCAGACCCAGCCTCATCCTAATGTTCCCCGACTGCCGTGTGCTAATGAAAGGGAATGTTGCACATGTATTTCTACTACGAACAGCACAGAGTTTAGCCCCAGCATTGGACAAACTTGTGCTTTCGACAGGAGTCGCGCGTCTAGATGATGCCTGGCCTCCACTGCCGTTCGGCAGATGGAAGCTCGGGCGCTAGTTTCCCCTCCCACCTTCCCTCCTGCTCCTCTCTTCTGGTGCCCGTTCCTCCTCTTTCTTCCTAAACAAGCTTACAGACCCTGGCCCGGCGGCTCCGGTGGCTGGGGCTCCGCCCCGATGCGCCAGAGCTGGGCGTCCGGTCCCCAGCCAGGGTACATGCAAGACTCAGCCAACAAGGGTACAGATGAGTGGAACAGCAAATCGATGTTTCTCCCTCTCTCTCCCTTCTTCCCTCTCTTAAAGGTCAGTACTCGAAAGTATCTCTCGCCTGCTGCCATCGTGGAGAAGGGGACTGGGGGGATCACAGGCAGTCACCTAGATAAAGCAGTGGCCTGTGAGTAGCTTCCGCTTCTCCCGGTTCTCGGGCGGTCCCAGATCAGGGGTCGCCCTGATCTCAGTATGCTCTTTTATGATAACTCAAAGCAGACGCTCCCTTTGCCCTTTGGGATTCTGGGAGAGTCTCAACAACGTCGACAGTGGTTAGAAACACTGGGGGTGGAAGGTTCTAGGCTGGTGATGACTAAACCCGCTTCTGCTACCCACCTCCTAAGTTGCCCCTCCGCTCAGGCATCGGCTCCGGGGGAGGCCCGCCCAGCTGCCGTCGGCCTCGGCTGCCTCCCTCCCCCGCCACACGCCTGGTTCTCTTTTGTGCCTTGACCGCACTCCGAAGTCCCTTTCCTCAATATTGACATGATTTACTTACTTTGCCCCTCCTATGTTACATTTTTCTTGAAGGCGGGGACTTTGTTATTCTGTGTATCTCCAAAATCAAGCATATTCTGGTGCATATTAAGTGCACAGTAAATATGTGATCAAAGAACAAATGAGCGAGAAGCAGGGTTAGATATGGTTGGCGTGATCGATTTTTGCCTTTTAACGATTAAACTTCCCTCATTTTTTGTGCTTTACCCTCAAGCTCTGAGCGAAGACTCGCAGGACAAAAGAGAAAGTCCTCAGGGTAAAGTCGGATATCCTGGGACAGGTGGGACTGCAACTCTGGGCATGTCCGTGCTCCAAGGCGGCACCTTGTGTTGGTGCTGGGAGGGACGCTGGCTCCGCTCGGAATGCCTGCGTTCCTCTCAGGTAGTTTCAGTGTTTGGGCCACACAAAACTAGAGGCTTGAAGCCCCCTCTCATCTCTGTGAGACGTAACCTGGGAAGACCCGCCCCACCAAGGAGCAAAAAGAAAATGGCGGACTGCTCTTGGACGGCGTTCTCTGGATGGACTCGGCATATTTAATGTTTTATAGAATCCAGATCTTAGACAGGCAGCGTCTCTGTCTATGGCTTTATAATTAGAGGCTCCCTAACGTTTTCGAAGGGTGACCTGGAGAGTGGAATCTGCACTGTGGCGACGTACCGACATGCCGACATGCCGTCGAGCGGCGCGCCGATGTCCTGATCAAACACGGAGGGGCTGCGTGAAAACTTCCCGGTCTGTAAAGCGTGCAAATGAAGATCTGTGACCTTAGCTATTCACACGCAAACCCTAGGACCCGATAGACCCAGGCGCGACTGTGTTAGGCCGTGAATCCGTAAATAAATTTTCTCCTATTTACCCAATTTATCATTTGTGACAGGTTTAAGGAAAATTCAGATGTTGTGTCTCAAAATAACAATAACAGCACTCCGGGGTTTCAGCGATAGATTCCAGGATGCAATGTAATTGTAGTTATTTGTGGAGAAGATGAACAGCCTATAATTATCCTTATGAAATGACACTTGTCTAAGGCATAAATATTAAAGACTTCAAAAGCCTGTTTCACTTCAGTATGATTTACTTTATCACTGTTGTGACTGGCCCTAGAAGTGCCTCCCTGGCAGGTAAGTCCAAAGGCACTGAGGGCTTTGTCTTCCCTGCCGTTGCTGTACTTCCGGCTCCTAGAACGGAGCCTGGCGGCAGAGCAAGGACTCAGTAAGAATTTGGGAATGAGGGAACAAATCATTAAGCTCAGTGTTAGGACCCCAGGACTTCAAACAAACACACATAGGGTGTGCCTGCTGCTGAGTTCAGGGTCACGCCTGCACTGCTTCGGCGAGGCTTTGAGACACTGAGGGTCCCGTGGCTTTTCCCCGCAGACACCCCTGTGGGCGACTTTCTGCAGCTCGCCAGGCCGGCCTGGGCCGGCTGAGATCCAGACGGTAGGCTCCATGGGCAGAGACAATGTGACCTCCAGGGGGCACGGCGCAGACAGAAGGCGCCCCTTCCAAACCCAAACCTCGCCTGCCGCTTGCCGTAGCCGACGGCTGCGGGGCAAGACAAACTTAGTTTATTTTAGAATCACGTATAATGGGTTACCACTAAATCAGCATGTAGCTGAATACGGCAAGGCGCCAATTAACCATTTATCTTACACTTCTGTCTTATCAATAGCCAATTACAGACCTTATTTCCAGTGAACACAGGATGGAGTAGAACTAGGGACAACGCCTTCTGGGGAAAACATTGAGTTAAAACAAAATTATTCAACTTACAGCGATGAGTTGGTAAGAATTGTTCATCATAGCTATTAACATGTTGAGCAGGACAACGAGAGAGATGACATTGTACGTCCCAAACATGGTGGCACCAACGAACTCTGTGAATTCATGCTGGGCTTTCACGTTGGTCACATACAAATTGATGAGCCCAAATATCGACCAAAACAGGGACTGGAGTGTCTCAAATAACCTGGAATAAAGGTAAAACGACACTCATAGCTCTATCAATACAACCAGAATGCAATAAGATACGACAAGGGGACCTGAAGAGTGTTGTGGATATTTGGTTAATTTAAAAATACATGCCCTGTTCTGGGTTTCTAACCCGAAAAACTTGAAAATATTTATTCCCAACGATATATGCACCCCTATGCTCACTGCAGTCACAGTGGCCAAAACATAGAGACATAAGGAGTGCCCTTCAATAGACGACCGGACAGAGACTATGGGGGGCATGTACACGCTGGAGTGCCACCCAGCCACGAGAAAGCGAAACACTGCCATCAGCAACAACCCCGCCGCTGAGAGCATCACGCTAAGTGAAATAAGTCAGAGCAAGTCAAGAACCACATGCCTTCACTCATACGTGGGACATGAAACTGAAAGCAGCAAAGGAACCAAGACGGACAAACGAACAAAACTCGTAGACACGGACAGCAGTGTGGTGGTGAATGGGGGAGGGGTGGTAAAGGGCAAAGGGGGTCAACTATGTGGTGACAGAGGATGGTCTGACTGTGGGCGGTGGGCACACAGTGCCACACACCGATCACGCGTCACAGAAATGTGCCCCTGAAAGCCGTATGACCTCACTCACCCATGTCGCCCCCATAACCTTAACAATCAAACCAGTGTCACGGCTCTCCTTCTGTGAGGTCACTGTCAAAGAAACGACCGTTTTACTCCACTTTACTAAAACTTAAAATGAATGTACTGGATTTTTTTTTCAACGAAGGAGGCTTAGAGTCCAAGGGAGGCTGGTTCTGTGTTCTGCACAAAGAAAGCATAACTTTCTTCGCAGCTACCCTTGGTGGAGTTTGCAGATTCCTAATGTGTTACATTCTAAACCCTGCCCAATGTTATGGAAAGAAATGCTCGCAGGGCTCACGTTGAAAAGGCATTATTCTGCTTTTCACACCGGATGCCCTTGCAGCTTAAGCCCTTCGTTTCCTCGTAGTAGAAGTACAGTTGGTTCAGGCCGTTGGCGAAGGCCAGCAGGACGAGACAGTAAATGAACAGGAACTTCAGGATGTCCAGAAGCATCCTCCCCAGGGATATCTGCAGCGGCCCCAGGTGCGAATTCGCCGTGAACAGGGAGATGAGGCGCAGGGAGCTGAAGATGTTCGCAATAGCAAACAGGGCCTCGGCCACCAGGGTCGGGTGCCACATGTCCCAGGAGTCTCGGGGGTTCAGGGCGCTGTACTGGAGAGGGGAGAGAAAGAAAGAGAGCGTGGAACAAAGCCATCCTCCGGAGGAGGTCAGGTTCAGGCCCGCGGGCCGTTTCAGGCCGGTCTAGCACAACGGCCCGTGGTCAGGGCGCCGAGGCCCTTCGCGAAAATGGCGGCAAGATGGGCGAAAATAAAAGTTTGTTGACGTCATACGGAATTTATCAACTTCAGCTGAAGTGCCTTGCGGCTCTGTCCGTGTTGCTTGTAGTGCTCGTTACTGTGCGAATCACATGGCTCTTGCCTCTCCACGAGATTTCGAAGCAAGGAAAGAAAGGCGTGACATAGGGGAAAAAATGATTTTTTATTGGGAAAACACAGCAATATTATTATAACAAGGAAAATCACATTATAAATGAAAGGCGCTCAAATTTCGACCACCGTAATCAAGGGCTTTACTTACCGTATTTGACACGCTTGCCTTGCCCAGAGGAAAGCACGTGTGATACAAATTACGTGTAAGTGAGAGGAAGCCGCCGCCGGCTGCCTCGGAAACAGTCGCCAGCGAGGCAGGCGGGATGCTCTGCGCCTCGCGTCCGCTGCGCGCTAACCGTAGAGCGGGTTAACGTGGGAATCAGCCTGGACGCCAACGAATCGCTCCCTTCTTGTATTTGATGTGCAATGCGACATTTATCTGAACGTTCCTTTCTTACATAAAACATGTGATTTGAGAAAAATATTTGCTACCTTCAAATTTGACCAGCAATTATTTTAAAAGAGTTAGAAAAGTCAGCTTTGAATTACCTTCATATTGAGCTACATAAAGAGCACAATAAAGTACTGAAGTAAACTTGTTTCCTTTCTTATGAAAAAAAGGGTCAAATATGCTCTTTGAAATGGTGCCTTATAAAAACCTGTAATTATATCTGTATAAGAAATGAACAAGAAATTGAATTCTCTTCTTCAGACACATCACTAAAAACATGTCTGGATGGTTGCATCTTTTTTCCTGTCAGAAACAAACTTTTTCCTTCTGTCAGAGTCCATCAAAGTACTTGCCTTTCTCTTTATATTGTATTTTATACCATAGGCCTTTACAGCTGTTCACGTATTTGAAATGAATTGATAGTAATTTTCAATCTCCCAGGAAAAAAATACAGCACGAGCACCTGATTTTGTTCAACAAGCAGACTCTTGCCTGAGGAACAGTTGAAAACAATCACATTTGCCACAGTGCCTCCCCCCAAGGGCACAAGGGCTCCCTTTCCTCCACATCCTCGCCAGCACTTGTTTGTTGATTTAGTGAAGATGAGTTTCCTCAAAAAATTAAAAATGGAACTGCCTTATGACTCAACAGTTCCACTTCTGGGAATTTACCCAAAGAAGCCCGAAACACCAATTAAAAAGAACGTGAGCAGCCCTATGGTCGCTGTGGCGTTGTTTGCACTGACCGAGATTTGCAAGCAGCCCAAGGGCCCATCAGTAGATGTGTGGATAAGAAAGCTGTGGCACATTCACACAATGGAATAGTACACGGCCACGAAAAAGAAAGAAATGTCACCTCTTGCAACAGTATGGGTGGACCTGGAGGGCGTTATAAGTGAAATGAGCTAGTCAGAAAAATACAAATATGGTATGATTTCACTCACATGTGGAATCTAGTGAACAAAAGAAACTCACAAAATGGAAATAGACTCATAGATACAGAGAACAGCTGTCAGAGGGGAGAGGGGTTGGGAGGCTGGGTGAAAAATGCAGTGGCATTTAGCTAAAAAACCAACTCACAGACACAGACAATAGAGTGGTGACCGTCAGGGGCACAGGGGGTAGGGGAGGTAGAGGAGGGTAAAGGGGGGGCAAGTGGTGATGGAAGGAGACTCGGCTTGGGGTGGTGAGCATGCAGTACAATGTATAGATGGTGTGTGATAGAATCATACCCCTGAAACCTGTATAACTTATTATCCAATGTCACCCCACCCTGTACATTTATTAATTCAGTAAATTTATTAATTTAATTTATTAAATTTATTAAATTAATAAATTTACTGAATCAATAAATTCAGTAAACATTTAAAAAATTAAAAACTGGGAAAAACCACTGAAGTTGAAACAGAGGAATATTATATTCTATTTTTAAATTCTCATAACAGTTCTTAAGTATTCCCACATACGGCTTTAGCATAAAATGGCCACTGATTAAAGACAAAAAAATTAAAAATTTAAGATTTTATAAATGTGCTATAATAGCATCAGAGGAAGGGTTTGAGGTATCAAACACATTCTCTCCATGTGGCCCCCACACGTTACGTCATCTTTTTCTTCCAAGGCTAAGGCCACAGTCGCCTCCTTTTCTCACTTTTCTTGAAAGACACACACTTGGGCAGAGAACATCGCCCCCGAGGCTCTTCGTCCCTGGCTCCCTCTCAGGATTTACAGGGAAAAAGATCCCAGTCCCTCCGCAGGATGGGGGAAGCCCTCCCCGTCCTGTTCCGGCTCCGGGGTTGCCCCTGGCTTCGGGCCACAGGCCTCCGTCGTGCGCTCAGACTTGGGCACGCTGCGCCCTCCTCCCTGGCACGCTCATGCGCGGTCATGAGCACGACAGCCGCCACTCCCTCTGTCCCTGGCGCCTTCCCAGGCGCTCCCACGGCCTGGGGTGCGGGCTTTCTCACGTGCGGAGCCCCGGCTGCCCCACGCTTCTCTCTCCCCTGTCTGGCTGGGAGCTGCCGGGGGTCGCAGGCCCCGTGTGTCTGGGGGGCCCCCTCTTCGCCACTGGATGGACAGCCCCCACCCCAGGGCGCCCCGCGAATCCATACTGATGGTTCGCATCACAGCTGTTTCCCTCACTGACAGCTCGTACACCAATAAGCCACCTTTTCCAGAAATGGTGAGTTACAAGTTTTTAAAACTAGTGTGAAAACTTGACTGATACACCAGAGGAAGGTAAGAATGGGTGAGTCCGTGGCCCCAGGCTATACTTAGCTCGGTATGTACCATGTGTATCTTAGTATAAATGTCGTGTATGAGAATTGCATGAGCGGCTCCTTCGGGAGTCAGTGCCACGCCCCTGAGCTGCTGGGCAGCCGTGTGCAGCCCCCGGCTGGTCACAGGTCCCCTGGGAGCAGCTGCAGCAGCAGCGCCTGGTGAGTTTGCTAGAAACACAAATTTAGCCCCCTCCCTAACGCTCCTGCTTAGAATCTCTGGGGATGAAGAAAAGGAAGCTGTGTTTTTTCACGCTCTCCAGGTGATTTCTAGGCACCTGGAGGTGTGAGGAAAACTGCTACAGTTACATAACACCAGAACCTTGTCACTTCACGAGGCCACAAAAGCACGTGCTTCGGTAGATAGGCCAAAAACAATTTTACACGTATAGTTACTTAACGATCATTACAGAGAGAACAGAGGGGCTGGACAGGGGGCCGTTCAAAGACAGACCATCCACCTCCTCGACAGGGCCGTAGCCCCCTTGGGTCAGACGGCGCCTTCTGCTGTCTCCACACGGCCTTCGAGGGCACCGACCTCCGTGATAACAAGAAAAATTACCAAATTATGTTTTCATTCTTAAAACATGGCCTGCTTTCCATGAACGGGGAGGAAATACTTTTTCTCAATGTTTTGATGAGTGCCGGGAACCTTGCAACCGAACGAACCCTGGAAACCGTGGTCTTTCCGGGGGCCGTTCGGACCCGGCTCCCGCTGCACGGAGACCTCGGGCTGCTCTTCGGAAACTCTCGTCAAGGAATTCGCTCACCTACACGTTAGCATTTTCTAGTTTGGGTCACTAAATTGCATGAGTCATTCCTGTAGAACTAGACACTCTTCATTTTTTACTAATTGACGATTGTTTTGAAACACATTTTTTAAAAAGCGAAAAGAGGGACAGAGGCAGTTAGCAGGCGATGACAGCACTTTGCTTGGAAAAACATCCCCAAAGTACAAAATAATCCAAATTGTCACTGCAGAACAAAACTGTTTTGTGTAAGTTATGTTATTTGGGATAAGACTGGCATTGTACAGATTCTAGGGAGTAGTGGTTGTGTGAGATTTCAGGCCCTGTCATGTTGAATGGGATGAGGAGAAAAATTATATTCTGCTAAAATACTATCAAACTATATTTGTTTAAACTGAAATAATAATTTCAGTGCTTCGAAAGAATATTTTGATCTATGTAATTTCATCAGTTAGTTATAACTCATAAAAATAGATTTTTTTTAGCCAGAATTTGAAGTGTTTGAGGTAGAATTTCATTAGACATCGAAAGCATTAGAAACAAGAGGAGTTGTGAATAATTCTGAGGCATCATTCAATTTAGAGATAAGAAAATTGGGTGAGAGCTTCCAATCGTTCATTAAATTTGTTTGATGATTCTAAATTACATATTAACCAATGCACATTATATCTGCCTATCAGTGGGTCATGACCTTGTGCAACCACGCCCAGACGGGCAGTCATCACAGTAGCAGTGTTAGTGAAATCGATCGCCAGGGGCAGTATATCAATATTTATCAGAATTTATGCTGTGCCAACAACATCACCATAGCTACCTTCACAAAGGCCACGATTTTCAAGGAGATGGTTGCCAAATACAAGGAGTTCATCACAAAGTCCATCAGGTTCCACCAGTCGTGGACGTAATCCTGCAGGCCACCATCCCACATCTGCTTGATTTCCCCCCAAATGAAACCTGCAACGATAGAAAGAGTCACTGTCAGGATGACTTCCAATCAAGTTGCTCAAAACAGACTCACCATTTAAGAATGACGGCGTCAGGGCTCTGAGACCACTGGCCACAGTTCCCCGTGTATAACGCGCACCCACATTGTTGGCCCAAACTTTCAGGGGGGAAAAATCTTTTGTTTTAATTTTTTAATTCAATTTTTGTATTTAGTTATATTTAGATACTTGTTTTTTGTATTATGAAGGAGTTCTAGCTTTTTATTTGTGAACATATTATGGTGCGAGAAATTTTATGTAACAAATAAATTCCAAAACACAAGAACAGATGCAAGGCATTTCGGGCACTACCCGGGGATGAGGCACGTCCATATTTTTCCCTCTAAAATTTGGGCAGAAAGTGCGCACTGTACGCGGCAAACGCGGCCGCTGGAACCCGACACGCAGACTCCGCACTGGGGTCAGAACGCTGAGCCCCAGGCAGACGCTGGCTTGTCGCAGGGACACGGCCAGGGCAGCTGCTGTCTTTTGTGATGTATTTGAGGAGATCATACGAATGTATGAACTTAAGTTTTGAATCAAACTGCAATTCCTCATTAACTACTTTTTTTTCCATGAAAAATACCGTAATAGTCCCATGTAAACAAATACCTAAAGATATTCTTCATCCCACGTCAGAAACTGCGTATTTAGTCAACACACCTGGCTTCATAGCAGGGCACTTGCTTGTGCGTTGTAAGCAATTAGCGCCTTGGAAGATCTGATTCCGGTGTGGACAACACGCGGCAACCTATTGACAGCACTTCATTAAATATTTAGCAATAGCTCTAAAAGCCCCACCCAGAGAAAATGAAATCCCTTTTCTTTATGGCGACTCTGTTTTTAATAGGAAATGTTTAATTTTAAAATTCTAGAAAGTACTCGTAAAGTGTCGCTGTATATCATTATTCTACTTTCATAATCTTATTAAAATTTTATAATTCTGTTTTTACCGCCTAATGACGAGAAGGCTGTGTCAGTGCATCTAGAATCAGGACACAGTGAAAGAATAAGTACGATTTTGTGAGCACCTTACTACGAGCAAACGTTAAGAGTCTTTTAAGAAAAATGATAGCCTGGAAAATCAAACGGGTGGCCCAGAATTTCGCGTCTGCCTGACACGAAAGGCAAGAAAAGTCAGGCGCACGACCGATCATAACTTTCCACGAACCTGTGGGACAGAGGAGCATCCAAGGCACCTGGGGGCGAAGCGAAAGCAGGTTTCGCCAAGAGGGGCGCCGGTCATGTGGGGGCCCGCGGTCTCCCGCGGCTCAGCGGAGGCACCGCAGACCCGGCAACGTGCACATGCGAGGGAAGGTGTCAGAAAGGCTTTTTAGACACACTGTCCAGGCTGAGTGTGAGCGAGCACGGAGGTCAGAGCCCCCGACACACAGGCACAAGGGGCACCTGCGCCCAGGTGTGCCTTCGCCGCAGGCCCACCGGCCGCACCGCCGACTGAGCTGGGGGGCGGCCATAACGCCCCCCCCGGGCTCCTGCCCCTAAGGAGCAAAACCCCCTTCGCCCTGTGGGAAAAGCAGATGCAGCCCGGGCCCCGGGTCTACACTGATAGCATCGAGGATTTCCTAGGAAACGGGGAAGGCCCAGAACCTGTCTTCTGCCCACGGCCTGCAAGGCCGCGCGGTCAGGAGGCAGGCGTGGCCCGCTGAGACGCGGCCCCCAGTGCCAGGCGCGGGCTGCCCGAGCCGGCCATAGGCCCCGACGGCAGGAAATCGCCCTGCCCTCCCCTCTTCCTCCCCTGTTAGAGGCCGCGGACGCCCGCTAACAGGCCGAAGCTGGTCACCACCCAAGAGGGGCGAGGGCCAGGGGAGCCCCCCACCCACAGTAGCCAAGGGCTGTGGGAGGGGCAGGGCTTCTAAGAGCATCCTCCTCCCTGCCTGCACTGGTCATTTCATTGTGCGATGACCATTTATCACTGACCGGCGTCCTACAGAAAGCGGCAATGCATCCATCACCGTTCCGGAGCTGCGAGTCTGGGGTCGGGGAATCGGCCTGGCCCAGCGCTGGAGGGTGCGCACTGCCATGTGGCAGACGGCTGGCTTCTCGTGTCGCCACTCTGCAGAGAGCCAGAGAGCTGGCCCTCCAGCCTCCCGCTGGAAGAGCACCAACTGTGGTCACGAGGGCTCCCCGCCTCAACCCTTACTGCCCTTCCTTCAAATACAGGCACGCTGGGGCTTTGGATTTCAGCATGTCACTTCGGGGGGACACAGAGATGCCGGCCACGACACCGCCCTACGCAGAGGTAGGTGGTGCGTGGCAACGGCGGCAGCCAGGGAACGCAAACCCAGCTCAGCTCCTACTCGTGCGCCCCAAGTCCCTGCACTCACGTTCCTAGCAGCAGAAGACACGAGCCGATTTTCAGGCCCAGCGCCATGTGCTCTGTCTAGCCTAACCCTCGCCACACACACAGACACGCACACGCAGCAGGACCCGCTGGGCTCACGCCGCTTTTAAAAAGATGAGAGAACGTGCTGAAGGCGCTGGGGTGGCGGGGCACGGAACCGAAGGACGCACCGCACCCGAAGGAGGGGTATCGGGCGCTGTCAGACTTGCCCGAAGCTGCGTCAGACAGCGGCCGCGCGGAGAGGGAAAAGCAGCCAGAATTCTACACGCAGAGCGAAGAGCTCTGACAAATGAAGGTGAAGAGAAGACGTCTTTTAGACAATCAAAAACTCTGGGAGCTTGTCGCCATGAGACCCACGCTAACGGGACATTGTTTAGGCAAAAGGTGTACGACATTAAACAGAAACTGAGGCTTAAGGAAATAAAAATCCATATATCCAGAAAGGACTAAAATAAAAATAAACGTAAAAGGCATTTTTTTAAAAATTGATTTTCTCTAACATATAGTTGACTGCCTAAAGAAAAAATAGTAGCCATTTATGGTGGTTTAAAACGAAGGCAACAGAGGTAAAAATAAAATATATGACATTAGAAAAGAAGGGAGTGAAATTTGAAATACTATCATAAGGTTCCGATGTGACATGTGAGACAAAATAATATGTGAAGTTAGACTGTGATAAATTAAAATTTCATATTGTAAACCCTGGGAAAGCCTCTTAAAATACTTGTGTATCAAAAAAGAGCCGGAAATGTAAACAGACATGGAGTTATCAAAATAATCCATGAACAGGCAGAAAAAAATGAAAAAAAAATGCATCAAAGAGCATACGGAGCAAAGAGGAAAACCATCGTAATGGGGCGGGTTCTAGATCCACTCTCGACAATTACATAGAACGAAATGTTTGGTCCAAATACTACAACTGAAAGAGATAAAAATGCGTCACACAACTGCATCATAATTCATCAACAGGTTAAGTGTAAGGAAATAATAAAAATACCACGAAGTGCTGGCCAAACAAAAGCTCAGGGGCTATGTTAACATGCGTGGGTGTGTATCAGAAGGAGACATGTCACTACATGTCACTAGCATGTAAAGGGGTATAAGGGAAGGGTAAAAAGACCAACTCACTGAAGACAGACAAGCTTAAAGATGGACACAAGCAGCCAGGCCGTTTTATAATGCAAGATGCCGCAATTACTGAAACTGAAATGAAAAATAGAGCACAGCTGCAGTTAGAGACTTCAGTTCTCTCTGCCACCAGTGGGAGCAGCAGCAGAGATTCAGTGAGATTCGCTATGAAACTACCGACAACAGCAGGACACACTTTTTTTTTTTTTGACAGCACGTGGAACATCTACCAAGACAGGCTATGTTATTACGGACTGCAGAACAAACCTCAGGTCCTTACACAAGTCGAAATCATACAGTGCCTGTTCTATGACAACATAATAAACAACGAATCAGTAATGAAATGTATCTGGAAAAGTGCCTGGGTATTTTGCAATTAATCATCTTACTTCTAATAACGCTTGGTCAAAGAGAAATGTACAGCATAATTAGAAAATACTTTGAATTGACTGAAAATAAACATGCAACCAAAAAAATTTGTGATGCAGCTACCATAGTACTGAGAGTGGAATTGCTAGGGTTAAATGCTTTACCAGAAAAGAACGAGGGTCTCAAATCAGTGACCTCCGTGAAAACGAGAGGAAATTAAGCCCAAAACAAGCAGAAGAGAGAAAATAAAGAAAAGCCATAATCAATGAATTTCAAAGCATGAAACTTGAGGGAAAAAATCAATGAAAACCAAATCTCACTATTTCAAAGTCAAAATCGATCAAACTCTAGCTAGAATGATGGTCAAGAAATAAATAGAGAAGATATTCATGATTAATATTAGAAATGAAAGGAGGACCGTTGATACAGATTACACAGAGTTTGGAAAGATAACGAGTAAATAAAGTGAACAACTCGGTACTTAGAAATTTCACAACTTAAATGAATTGGATAGTTTCCCGGAAAGACACAAACTTCTGAAGTGATTCAAGAGGGCATAGAGTAGCTGGAGTTGTCCTATACATATTTAAGAAAGTGAATATATAGTTAAAAATCTAACAAAGACAGCTCCAGCTACAGTTGCTTCACGGTGAACTCTACCATACATTAAAGGAAGAAATAATACCAGTGTGAACCAAACACTTCCAAAAATACAAGAGGAAGAAACATGTAAGAGGCAAGTATTATTCTGATACTATTTAGACAAAAATGAGACAAAGAAAAGTGAAGTACACCCTTATAACCCTTAAGAATATGCACCCAAAATCCTCAGCAAACAGTCAGTCAAATACAGTGCTACGTAAACTGATAACAAATCGTGACCAGTGCTGGTTTTCCTAGGAACGCGAGGCGGTTTCAACATTGGAGAATCAATCAGCATAATAAACAGCATCAGCATATTATGGAAAAATGGAAACGTCTTCACAGTAGATGCCATAAATGCATTGGAAAAAATCAACATGTACTCATGATCAAGAAACTTTCAGCGAAGCATAATAGAAGGGACATGTGTCGATTTGACAAAGGACATCTATTAAACTCCACAATGACCACCATACGTATTCTGCAAAGGCTCAGAGAACGAACAGTTTAGGGTTTGCAGCTCGTGACTGAGTGTGGCCGCCACAGTGACACTATTTCATGTCACCAGAGGGACAGATTTGGCTCCAGGCCACGGCGGTCCCGATCGTGGGAGACAGACAGGGCTCGAAGTGTTTATCAACATTTTAGAGGTCTGTGCCATAAAAAAAAAAAAAAATACAGTGCTACCCTTAATGAGGGATTGATGTTAATAGATGAATGGGAATAGGGATAGTTTAAAAATAAAGAAATAAAGTGTTAATCGCAACACACCGGTGACAGGATATATACATTCATGCACACTTTCCTCTACATTTTCCGTACGTTTGAAAAGCTCACAAACTTTGGAAGAAAGAAAAGTATATTAGCCAAGACGGTCTATCATTAATTGTTGGAAAGTGACAATGGCTATTTAATGTTTTCAGTAAAGTATTATTTGTTAACTTTAAGGTTTTTTTAGACTAATAACAAATGGAGGCTGATTCAGTGGATTAATCGTAGGGTATATGTTAGTCTGCCGTAGACCGCCGCTGTGGTCTGGATTCGGGTTTACATCCTAGCGTCCCCTCTGAGGTCGCTTTCATAAATAAGTCTCGTTTGCGAGCTTCCCTAAGATTTGGGGGCCGAGAGTGGCCACCACCTACATTTTGAAGAACGGACAATATCAAGACTGAATAAAATACGACGCATGCCCTGGAGTTTAGAGCTCGTGAGAAATTTGGAATTTATCCAACGAGAAAACAATGCTCCGCACTTCTGCGGTCCTTTCGGCTCCTCGCTGAGCCCGGGGTTGGTCTCGGTGTCCAGCACGCAAGCGCGACACACCCACGGAATTCAGGCCCAAAGAGGCGGTGCAACCAGTGCCACCCGCCCGGGAGCAGGCGGCGCAGGACGGGGCGCGACCTCCGCCGTGCTGTGCCCTCGGGCGGCGTTTTCTCATTCTTGAGATTTCGCCGCGTAGTTTGTTTGGCTCGACGCTTCGCCAGCTCCCGGAGATCGGAAGATGTGTGTCTGAAATCATTGCTCGGACAGGTGCATTCGAGCGGCCCGTCCCCTGGAGGCACGGTGGCAAGGCCGGGGAGCCAGGGGCGTGGGGTGGCAGGCTCCGTTCCGCCAGTAATCAGCTTTGCGTTCTCAGCCAGGAGTCTCATCTTCCCAGGTCCCTGTTATCTCATTTCAAAGGAAGCGAGCTTTGGACTATAGACACGCAGAATTCTATATATAGAATCACACAAGAACGATCATTCTACCCTGGTGACAGAAATAGCTAGCCATGGCCTCTTCCTGTTTGCATTATCAAAATTTTTCTGCAATCAGTCATCGTCACAGCTGCCACGAGGCATGAGAAACGGCCCTGTGGCAGGGCCATGGACTCGCTCCGGCTGCCTCAGAGCACAGGAGCTGGATTTTTGATGTGGAAATCGCAGAAAGGAACCTCCTTGCCCAAGGTAAGGAAGGCGACTCGAGCGGTTCCCAAACTGGCCTGGACGCCCCATGGGACTCCCGTCCGCACCTGGGTCGTCTTCCGTCGGTCACAGCCCGGAGAAACTCCGGGGATGCGGGGGAACCCAGTCCGCCGGACCTCTGAAGGTCCTTCTGACTCTGAATCTGTGGTTCTGGTGTTTTCAAATTTGCACGTTTCATAAAATGAAACATTTTCAATTCCTGTCCAGTCAGCCAGAGGGCTGGTATTTTATTTTTCCCTTACAGGTAAAGCGCGTCTCTCTTTCTGCTCCCAGCAAACTGGGAAGCCAAATGTGATTATTAACAGGCACCAAAGAGAGAGCTTCAAGAATTTTGTGGGTGACCATGCAAAGGAATGAGGACAATAGGGCCAGTGGCTTTAAGGACAAGGTGAGGACCACAGGGAAGGAGTCACAGAGAAGCAGCGAAGAAGCGCATGAAAGGCAGCATTTGAACGAGCCGCCCCTTAATATCTGAGGGGACTCTGTCCTTATTAGACGGGCTCAAGGGCGCGACACTGCTGTCAGGAGTCTGGACTAGAAGACCCACGAGGTTCCCTCCGGAGCAGAAGAGCAAAAACCCACAATTTGGACACATCACAGCTCCTCTGAAGTTCAAAGAGGAGACTTGAGGTCTGACTTTCCTGACGACATAAAAATAGTTTTACTTCTGACCTTGGGAGGCGCCATTCTATGGGAAAAACAGAGATCCTGGTCAAACTGGGGACTCACACCATTTTTTTTAAGTGTGAGCTGTAAAGAAGACTGTGGATTAGTGCTAATCAGCTAACGGGGATCTTTTCTTTTTAAAGCACAGATTAGACGCCCCCTTCTCGCAGCTCTCATCACCACCCATCTGTTCTGAGGGCGAATGGTTTCTATTTGCTGTAGGCACGTTCGTGAAATACCAAGTGTCCTTTATTCTGGCCACGGGCACTGATGTTTTTGAAGAGAAGAGCCCTGAGAAAAATTAGGGGCGGCATCCACTGACTGAAAAACACATCCAGATAGTCACCTACTCACGGTGACTTAAAACGTCCAGAGAACAAAAAGCCGGAGGGAGCTTCTGTCAACAAATGCTTGTCCTGCTCCCACAACGGGAACATTTCCAAGTTGCTCTCTGCGGTTTATAAAAGGATGACATGACTTCTCAGAGTTGTCTAATTGCAAGCATTGATGTCAAGACTGTGGGACCCAACAAAGGGCAGATCACAGTGCGAATGAGTCAGAAAACTTCCTTTTAAAAATACACGTGGATGCCGGGAAGTTTTTACGATGTTTTCCCAGCTCTCCCACGGGGGCTGCGGCCAGGGCCGTTCGAGCGTCCCGTGGCTGTCCACCCCGGGAAGCGGGGCCCGCAGGAGGGTGCGGCGAAGCAGGCCAGCCGGAGGGAGGCCTCTCGTCTGGTCCCCCTTTGCTGTTGGGACGTACACAGAGCAACTAATCCCAAGCAAAGGGGGAGTCATATTTTGACTTAGGGCAACCTCCGAGGGCCTGTTCCGGCCACCCAAAAGCTCACTGAGGGGTCTGATGGGGGGTTCCTGTTACAGAACACCCGGGTCCACACCGTGGAACCAAGTCAGTGAAGATGAAAAGGACAGAGAGAATCCCCCCTTGCTGCAGGTCCGCCCCGCAAACCAGGGAACAAAAAAGTAGTCTGCAGTCAAAATTCTGCCTCCATCCAGGAGAAAGGCAAATGTGGGCATCGTGCCCAGAAGCCTCACGCTACGCTGGCCGTAAGGGGCATCAAGTTAAGGGGCAGCTCCTCTCGTCGCCGTTACACTTAAAACTCAATGATAAAGGCCAGAACCGCAAAGTACCACTTTCTGAAGAGACCTCGCAGGGAATCTCAGCCACCGCGGCTTCTGGGGCTGACTGAGAGGCACGAAGACCGCACCTGTCCCCAGCCGCCACACTCCGGCCCTGTGGTTCACACAGGAAGCAGTTAGGAAGAGGTGACAGGAGAACTTTGTGCTCAGAGGGCATCCCACAGGGAGAGAGGAGGGCGGCTACTCCCCAGCACTGTCACCTCCCTAATGAGGGAGGGATGCTCCCTGAAGATCCCCGTGACAGCTGGAAATTTCCACCAGGAAAAGCTGTCCTCTCGTCCCCTCCTGGGTGTCGACTTCAGGGGTTGCCTCGCCCACCTCTCCGTGGGTCTACTTCATCAGGGGCGAGAGAAGAACGAAGAGGCCTGGCAGCGGGGGGCGGCAGGGCACCCTGTGCCTGCGGTTCAGGGTGGCGAGGTTCTGTCATTGTTTGCGAGGGGACTGCCTATCACAGGACACAGCTGGGCCTGAGCCACCTTGCCTGTCTGTGGGTGCCTGGGTCACGGGACCCCCACAGGGCAAGCTGCTGAGGACAGAGTGGAGGAGCGGGAAGGTGTCAGGTGGGCAGACTCAGGGAGCCGTGCGGTGCGGAGGCCCGGGGGCCCCTAAAGCGCGCCCAGCCACGCGCCCGTCAGGAGAGTCCGCAGGTCAAGACCGATCACACGGGCTGCTGGGCGTCAGCCAGCGGTGCAGACGGCCAGCGAGGGCAGAGCTGGGGCCGGCGCCCCAGTAAGGAACGCAGGCATCTGAGATTTCCTTCCTGCCCTCCCTCTTCCCAGCAGCCAAGGACAGGGGAGAACATAGTCTGTGTCACTCTTTCCTCCGCTCCGGTATGGGGTGGAAGGACGAGCGAAAGATGGGTGATGGCGTGTCCTTAAAGCCAGGCACCAGGGCTTTGGGGACGAGGGGAGCTTTAAACTGCTAATAAGATTCAAGTTTTAAACTCATCTGGGACTACTTCTTCATAACGCGAAATTCCAGGGATTGCCGGTGTCTACTGGACACACCGTTAAGAGGCAGAGAAAGGACAGGTATTTGCACAGGGCAATGGGGACAGGGGTCGGAGGAGGCAAAACCATTTCAAGTTGAGACTCTAGCCAAGACTCCGTAACAAAGCTGTCACGTGGACGTAAAACCCGGCTTCCGCGGTTGCTTCTCAAGCTAATGTTTAAAGACCCCCGGGGTTTAGGGATCAGTCAACGGAGGAGAGCATTCAAAATCTAAATTTTTTTATAAAAACCCACAATGATTATAATTTTATTCAGCAGACAACACCTCTAAAAACACTGATTTGCAGGGACCGTGACTAGTTAAATATGCTTAATTTGACATCTAAAAACTTTTGGTTACTATGGTTTTGACATCGTTTTATTAACATTTAGAGAAAAAAAGTAGGAATGTACAATTAAGGAAGTATGTATTTTCAAAGTATGTCAAGAAAGAGTGTCATGATAGTTTTGGGTTAAGACGCAGGATGTAGAACTGAGAATTCTGGGTCATCTGACAGCCTGTGACCAAAATACAGCAACTTAGAGATCAAGTAAGTTTCTCTCAACACAGCAACATACCTTTTTATAGAATTTCTGTTTAAATGTTTCCATAAAAACTAAGGCACAGGTTGTTTATGAAGATAAGAAAACAATGAATGAATCTTCCTCCAAATCTTTGCTCAAGGCGCCTCTTCAGCAAGAGGAGTGGCTACTCAATATGTATTTTTGGAAGAGTGAATATTAACGTTTTCATTATGAAAATTCCAATTTTTCACCAAAAACAAACCTCTATTTTTAAAACAATTAGCTACGAAGAAAATATATTTATGTCTGCCCTTCCCTCAGGGTGCCCCTACACATCTGCACGCGAATAAAAATGTTAAAACTCAACGTTCTTCTTGGAAGCAAGGATATTTAACTTTAAGTCTTCGAAAGTGACCATGAAAACACCAACCACAAAAAACATGGAAAGGTCGCCTCAAAGGACTGCATTCTTTCGTCCCTGGAAGAGATGGCCTCCTCCAGGGTTGGAGGGCCACATGGATGGTTTAGGCTGGGGACAGGGGTCATGGTGGAGGTGGTGGTGTGGTCGTGATAAATTTGGTACCTTAGCCAATGTGACCTTCAACAGTGAATTATATCAAGTGTATTACATCCTCAATGAATCACAGACACGGTCCCTTCCAATCTGACCTGGGTCAAGATCAACGTTGGCAGAGAGGCAGAGAAAAAGGGAAATAAATTTATGTTTGGAGACCGGAATGCCAGGGCTGTCTTGCCTCCTTAAATTTTTCTTCACACATTTCTGGGGCAGTATTTATAAAGAATGAAGGCTCTAGTCCTGCAGTGACTGCCTGGAGTTTGAATCTGATATTTCCCACTGGTTCACTGGTTGATCCTGGGCGAGGGATCGCATCTGTCTAAGTCTCTTCCTTCTCTGTAAAATGAGACACTAGTGTTATTCCCTATGGTTAAGGGAGGAGGAGTCAATGTGAAGTTCAAGTGAGACCACATACTCACATCATGCAGCCAGTGCTGAGCTTCTTAACGTCTACTGTCACTGACTCTGTCACCCCTGCTGCTCCTGCAACGTGGCTACTATTCTATTGTTATTCTTAGCTCATGAAAACTACTTCAGATACCCCCCCAAGGCTTTTACTTTGACCCCTCCTCCTTTGCTCTCTATACTTCTTTCCTCCCTCCGCCCCGTCCCCTGAACCATCTGACCCTGTCACCAAGCATCCTCTCGTGGCCTGTAAATTTGACTTGCAGTGCATCAGGTATGTACTGCTTTGTCGTGACCAAAAAGACTTAATTTCCTCTCCAATAAAAAAAGTCATTTGATCAGCAATAGAATGTGCACAACCAACAATTTAAATCTGTGTGAATATTTTGTTGTTTGAGATTTTAATGTCCTAGTCTTGATAAATCTGTAAAGGTGACCTTGAAAATGTCATCCCCTACAGATAAACAGGAAAGGGAGGTAGATATGTCATTCTGTAATAATTACCTGATTTTTTTTTTTTAAATGAAAATCCTCCTTCAAATGAATAAACGGATGTCCCGCAGTGTATGGGAGCGTCTGTGTGTGGCTTCTGCTAGTTTGCTGAGGCAGCTGGAGCGCCTTGCCAACCGAGAGGTGGGGGACAGCCAACTATAGGCTTATTTCTCCCAACTGCACGGACAACTTCTGGGGTGTGTGGGATGTGAGTTCATTCAGGGCGAGGCGGGAAGTATGTGGCTACCTGAGGCCATATGCTCTTAATGCCTATTAGGCAAAAGATGAATAAATTGCCACAAAAAGGAAGAATATATATGCATAAATGTATATACACACACACACACATATATATATATAATCTGGATGGAGAAAATGTGATCACCCTTTTTTATTTTACAGTTTCAATTTGGCAGGCCTTCTGAACATTTTCAGATGTGTTAATATCAACCTTTTAAAAGATAAAAATAAAGCATAAATACGGAAATGAGAGGCAAGTTTTGTTAGAGAAAAACTGTTAAATAAGTATGTGTTATAGGCAAGATGTATAATCCGGATATTATGAGCAATTCTTGGCTTATGCCTAGGAATTCGCCAGCGGTTATTTTTGGCAGAGCTCAGCTGTCTTCCTGTGATACGTCCTTGCCTCCGTTCACCCTTCCCGTGGCGCTCAGTGCACGCAGATTTATAGACTAAATAATTACGGTACAGCTTTTTCTGGGGGACTTTCGGCAGCCTCGTACCTTTTTCATTGGAAACAAAGTACTTCCTGCTTTATCAATATAATGGCCTTCATTATTATTCTACTTATTTTATATAAAACGTTATCAATTTCATAATTTAGGCTGAACTAATAACATAAGTCCACCTCTGGGTATTTCATGCGCCCACTTTTTCTGATGGGAATGAGCTCTGATGCAAACGTGACTGTCATCACTGAGCTACAATGACATCTATGGGAAAATAAAAACTGGTTGTGGGGAAGGCCTCACAAACTAGCATCCAAAAGTTTGGGGTGTTTTTTTTTCATACTTTACCCCAGCTTCTCTCCAGAAACAAATGACATCTACCTGAGATAAAACTGTGACTATGACTTAGACGGATTCTCATAGTATATATGACACATACACACTTGCTATATTCAGTCTACATGTAAATTTTATGGAAAAAGGGATTTCTCAAATGAAGAGTTTAATCACTTTGGAACCGCAGCATTATATGTTAAAAGCCAAGCCCTAAATCAAGTCTCAGGGTCACGGCCAGCAGCAGGTAGAGCTGCCGAGGTCTCCCGTCCAGCCCAGGGTCCCTTTAGCCCATCGTTCAGTCTTTCCAATGACGGTCGACAGACACTTAGGAAGGGCAGCTCTGTTGCCGGGGTCGTACGCAGGCTTAACAGAGCTGCTGCTTTACTTTTTACCCCAGTTTAAAGGGGTAAATGGGCCGTCTGACGAGGTGTATTGCTGTCTGTCTGTCTAGTATCTGCCTACCTATTGAGAGAATTATAACTGAATATTTCTAATTAGTTTTTCTGTTGGTTATCTCAAGACGACTAAAATCATGAGCTGGATCCCTGTGGGAGGCTTTTCGATTCCTTTGCTTATCTGCCGAAGTCCATCCCAACAGCAAACATCTGCAAGATCTCGTAAGGCTGCTTGGCGAGAAAAGAGACGGGCCAATAGCCTTCAGTACAGGGTGGGGCCACAGCAGGTTTACAGTCGTTTCATGGAAATCAGTGCAAGAACAGATCAAAACTCCAGGAAAAGAACGAAACGAAATGGAGAGAAGCCATCTGTCAGATGCAGAGTTCAAAACACTGGTTATAAGGATGCTCAAGGAACTTAGTGGGGACCTCAACAGCATAAAAAAGACCCGGTCAGAAATGAAGGATACGCTAACTGAAATAAAGAACAATTTACAGGGAATCAACAGTAGAATGGGTGAAGCTGAGAATCAGATCAATGATTTGGAACATAAGGAAGCAAAAAACAGCCAATCAGAACAACAAGAAGAGAAATGAATCCAAAATAATGAGGACAGTGTAAGGGGCCTCTGGGACAACTTCAAGCGTTCCAACAGTCACATTATGGGGGTATCAGAAGGAGAAGAGAAAGAGCAAGAAATTGGAAATCTATTTGAAAAAATAATGAAAGAAAACTACCCTAATTTGGAGTAGGAAATAGACATGCAAGTCCAGGTAGCACAGAGAGTCCCAATTATGATGGATGCAAAAAGCCCACACCAAGACTCATCGCAGTGAAAATGCCGAGGGGTAAAGATAAAGAGAGAACCTTAAAAGCAGCAAGAGAAAAGCAGTTACCGAGGTAGTTAGCTACAGGGGAGCTCCCAAACAACTCTCAGCTGATTTCTCAAAAGGTACTTTGCAGGCTGGAAGGGATTGGCAAGAAATATTCAAAGTCATAAAAAAGCAGAGACTTACAGCCAAGATTGCTCTACCCAGACAAGCTATCATTTAGAATCAAAGGGCAGATAAAGAGTTTCCCAGACAAGAAAAAACTAAAGGAGTTTATCACCACCAAACCATTATTATATGAAATGTGAAAGGGACTTATTTAAGAAAAAGAAGAAGATCAAAACTATGAACAATAAAATGGTAATAAATACATATCTATCAACAATTGAATCTAAGAAACAAACCAAGTGAACAAGAAAAACAGAAACAGAATCATGGGTACAGGGAGTGTTTTAGGTGGGAGGGGGAGGTGGGGGGAATGGGTGAAGAGGTGAGAGGATTAAGAAGTACAAACAGGTAGCTACAGAACAGCCATGGGGTGCGAAGTACAGCACATGAAATGGAGTGACCATGGAACTTACATGTGTGACCCATGGACATGGACAGTGGTGGGGGGATTGCCTGAGGAAGTGGGGAGTGCTGGGTAGGGGGGGCAAAGGGGGAAAAATTGGGACAACTATAATAGCATAATCAATAAAATATAATTTTTTAAAAAGGAAGCCAGAAAAATACAATAATTAATCAATAGTAACACAAGAATAAACTCTGTATTTCACGTACTCACAACTGTAAACTTACTTTTGCCCCACACTGTATAAGAAAGTCTGAAGGAAAAATAAGTCAAAAAGGTTTGCAAGATTATTGACTATATTCTCCATGCTGTACACCTAAAGCTAATATAAAATAACACTGAATGCCAACTGTAATAGAAAATTAAAAAATTTTTAAATTGAAAAAATATAAACAAAAAGTTTTCCTGGAGATGAGTTACAAATTATCAGTGACACCACAGTGGACATAAAATGGGTATAAAAGCCATTATTGACTTAAGGATATGAAACTCAATGGATTCCAATTTAAATACTCAACAGGATGTTGAACGTCAACAGGAAAGATATTTAAAATAACATGGAAACAAGATATTTGGATCTGTAAGGCTGAATAAGTTCTTACTGTTGAAACACAGAGAAGTATAGAAAAGAAAAGAAACGCCCAAGAAAAAACTATACTTCTGAGGGAGATAAAAGGATTGATCTGAGAGGATAGGCTTTAAAGAGAGAAAAGTTTTCTACTCAGAAAAAGTGAAGATTTATAATATAAATGTATAAAACAAATAAAAGCTCTTTTCAGGATAAACAGGAGGTATAAAAGTAACCATTTCTCATAAATCATGGTATCATAGGTCCGGGAAACACCCTCTAAATATAGAAGAACAGGACGTGTAGTAGGAATAAAAAAAATATTTCTTTACACGACAAGAAGCTCATGGGTGTGGCAGCAGCTGAAGGTCTAAGTTGGCTCAGGAAGACATGGGCGAAGCCCAAGCCCTGGGCGCCGTATCCCATCAGCCAAAGAAACGGGGTGAGGGCGGCCGGACGAGACACACTCTTCTCTGTAAGCTGCTCAGTCCTGTTGCTACAAATCTAAACCCGTGCGACGGAGGGACCCCTGACTTCCCCGGACAGCAGGAAGGAGGGAGGAAACAGAAAAGGCTCGTCGATGTAATCATCCAGGCAGACCATCCCTTTTTGTCTCCGTCACACTTTCGGTAAAAGTTTAAATCATTGCTGCCCCATTGTCTTTAATCTTCCTACTCGGCCCCTCCTTTAATTAAAAAAAAGGGGGGGGGCAATTTTCTCTCCGCTAATAAAGGGAGCCCCTAGCAGTGGACGAGCGAGCAGGTAGAGACTGAAGGGTGTCCTACGGTAAATTTGCTATTATTTTGACTTACTGTGTCATTCAAAAAATAAATGGCTTAATGTTAAAGAATGCTTATCGTTACTTTGTGTCCAGAATTGCTGATACTGTCGAGGCATTTCTACTTATCTTTCAGAAGGCATGTCTATTAGAAAATCAGAATGGTTACTAATACGTGGCCAATGACACACACTGAACGGCTTTAAAAGACAAACATACAGGCAAAAATCCAGGGGTGCATTCAGGGGGCATGAAATCATTACAATCTGGAACTGTAACACCTAAGGTCCCATTTCCCAGGCTGCACATAGGAGCAGGCCCGCCCAGCTGTGAAAGAACCATCCCACTTGGGGGATCGGGCCTCGGCACTACCGCAGAGGGAGGCTGTTTGAGACACCCTGCGCCCCGCACGCGGATGCACATTCTCTGCTGGGCACCACAGTTTCACGGCAGTATCACGCGCTTATATGTTCTATGGGAGCACATTTACCCAGGACCCACGGTAATATCATCCACTCGACGACGGTTGGTGGTGGCCCTTGCCGGTTCAAGTCTGACCTGTCGATGTGCTGAGAGGCTAGCAACAGCAGAAACAAAAACGTCAGATAGGACGCTGTGTGGCAGATGAACTTGATAAACGGCTTTCTGATGAACAGTCCGAGAGGGCTCTTGGGAGCTATCAGGTAGCACACAGAGAAGACAGGGAAGAGCAGGCCTATGATGAAACAGGTCACCATCTTCACGGCCCAGTGTCTCCTCCTCCACCCGGGGAACTCATCGTACCAACGGGACGCCAGCAGCTGTTGGCAGTTGGGCTGGGCTACAAACTACACGGGGAGGAAAAGGGAGAGGAAGAGTCAGTGTTGCGTGGGAAGCCTGCCGGTCCCAGTAATCTTGTCACACGTTCAATCAATGCTGCGTCTTACCGTTATTGCATGTGCAGATCTGTTCACGCTAAGAAGGGCGTGTGGGTGCACACACACCCATCCACATGCACAGTCACTTGCAGGGGTGTCCAACCCACAGTCCTCAGGCCGCACGTGACCCGGGACGGCTGTGAACGCGACCCAACACAAAATCGTAAATTTACTTAAAATCTTTTTTTTTTTTTTCTCATCAATTTTCGTTAGTGTTTGTGTATTTACTGTGTGGCCCAAGACAACTCTTCTTCTTCCAATGTGGCCAGGAGACACCCAAAGGCTGGACACCCCTGAAGATGCATCAGATAATATTTTTCACTTTCAGCATATGACACAGTATTGTAACCATGACAACTCATAAGTATTTACATATTATATAACCTAACTTTCATTAAAATAGTGTCACAAAGTTGGGGATTCATTTTCAAAGATTTCTGTATGAAATTTACATTCAAGAGATAATAATGCAAGCATATGGGAGTAGCAATAAAATAAAGTAGCGAACGAATTAATTTTCATCAGCCTTATTAAAAGTTTAAAAAGCAATTAAGATTTCATCATATCTGAGAACACATTGGCTAAAAAGCTCGAGGTCAGTCAAGAAGGCTGGTTGATAAACTTTAGATTCCGTCTTCTCCAGACTTTATTGACCCCCCTACCCCAGCTCTGTCCAGGTCAAAGAATCTCCTATCTCGTCCTCAAATCTCCTCTTCTCCTTGTACGTCAAATTCGTTTTTGCAGGTTGGAGTTCAAGGGTTAGCTCAGGGCATATCACCAGGGCCCGCCTCATCGGAACAGTGCCCCAGCCACTCTTCCGATGCCTGCAGCCCAGGAAGGAGGATGACAAACTCCATCTGACAGTGTTGGTGAGGCGGGGGCAGGATTCAACTTCTCAAATCATTTCTGGGCCCAGATTCAAAATGGGTTTGGCAACTGAGCTGGGATGATGAGTGGGCAGTAATGGGAAGTGGAAAACACAAAGGCAAAGGAAATAAGGTGGGTGGTGAAAATCCAACACTGCATCCATTAAACCATTGAACTTGGCAAACAAACAAACCCCAAATTAGGAAGCGGAGAGGGAGAGTCAATCGATGTTGTGAATTCTTTGAAAATCACAAAGGGCAGCCGCTGGTGGAAACCCCACATCTGTTCACCAATACTCCCCCTTCAGGGGCATCTGAAGGATTGTTTTCAACTACCAGGAAAAACAGAGGAAAAAAACCCTGCAGTCATTTCTAGGTGGTTACCTGGATGCCTCCTTAAAAGTGAAGACAGATGTGAAAGCAGGATACTGTATAGTTTTTAAGGTCCCACCGTTCGACAACACTTAGCCATAGGTGAATATAGGCGAGAATCGTAGATGGAAAACAGAAGACAGTTTGGTCTTAATCTTGACATCCCTCCTCCGCCCCTCCCCGCTCCCCCCAATGAGCTGGTTCCCTTGACGAGCCACCAAGGCTCTCTGCCCTGGGGCGGGCATGTTCAGACAGGCGTCCACTCCCTCCTGGGGTCTCCTGGTTCAGAGGACGAAGGTCTGCTGTGCTGTCTTCCGTTAGGACAAAGATCCAGAAGAGGAAAAAGAGACACCATAGGAATGAATACCAGCTATTCCCATGAGGTGAAAGGATACGGTTACTCTTCCTTAGGCTGTCAAGACCAATTATTTCTGGGAATATGAAACTGCTCGAGACCCTGTGAAACAGCGTCGGCTTTGTACCTTCTTTTCAGAGCCAACGACCAGTATCACCGGGCAGAGTCTTCCCTCTGCCCGGCTGATTGATACCCGTAAATAATTTAAATGGAGAGTTATGCATTTCAAACATGTTCGATCACACAAACCAGTAGGTGTTAAACTCTTTCCTCAGGCTCAGGAATAAGATCGTTTTCTTTCACGCTCCCCCAACTCTCTGCTTCCCCGACGGTAGCCCCTGAGACTCTCTCGGTTCACGTGTCTCCGAGGCCAAAAAGTAACACTCGGTTTTCACTTATCTGTGCGCCGAGGTTGGGGTAAAATTAGCTAGTCGATGACGGAGTGAGAAAAATTATGTGTTTTGGAGAGAACAGACCCCACACAGCCGCTGACCCAGCCAGGGCACGACAACCAAGGAGACGCGGGGCGGATCAGCTCGCCGCGGAGCCGAAGGAGAAGGCGGGCCCAGGCATCTCCGCCCTCCTCGCCGCCCGGGCTTGGAGCGGAGCGGAGTGAGAAAGGGCGTGTCTGCTCCGAGGGGCTCTTCTGCGGTGCCCGCTTTCATCCCTCCCTCACTCATCTAGCGGTCCTGCTGCCGGCCTTTCTCTCCAACCTCCTCGCCTCAATTCCTCACAAAGAGTACTGAATAATGGCCTTCCCTCTCTCTCTCTCTTAAAAAAACATTTTTTTTTATTGATTTGAAAGAGAGACAGACACTGGACAGCTTTGTTGTTCCACTTACCGACGCATTCATTGGTTGCGTCTTGGATGTGCCCTGACCCAAGATCGAACCTGCAACCTTGACGTATCGGGATGATGCGCGCGCTCTCTCTCTCTCTCTCTCTCTCTCTCTCTCTCTCGTTATAAAACGACCTACTTGATGTCCTTCACAAGGCAGGGTGTGTCATTTTCTCTCTCCTTTTTTTTTTCTGCTTGCCGTGAGTACAGGGTTGCTTGTTCGCATCCTGGCGGGTCTTCCCTCGGGAAAGCTCCCTGAGTTAACGCGCGTCTCGATGCGTAAGGCCAGGTCACCACGCCCGTGTGAAGGCTGGCTGAAAAGGAAGGGGGGCGCCGGGCACGCCGCGGCCTGCGGCACCAGCGGGGATTCCCCGGGGGCGCGCACCTGCAGCCCCCAGCAGCGGGTGCCAACTCCAGCACAGCTGGGCTTTGGTTTTGGTTTTTACCCCCGAAAGCCAGGTGCTGCTACCCTTGTGAACAGGGAAAGATTCTGTGTATAAACTAACCCTCCATTTGATCTCTGAGGTTTCGTGGAAATACATTTGCTCGTTGTCTGTGTGTCCGAGGGCTGCCACACACAGAACCCCAAACTAGGTGGTGTCGAATGACAGGTATGTATCACCTCTTTATTATCTCACAGTTATGGGGGCTGCAAGTCCAAAATCGAGGTGTTGGCAGCATCACGCTCCCTGTCAGGCCCTGGGCAGGACCCTCCCTGCCCGAGCTAACTCCCTGTCGGGTTGCCCCTTGGCCCGCAGCCACGTCATTCCATCTGCGTCACTGCTGTCACGTGACCCTCTCCCCACGTGGCTCCCTTGACACTACATTCTCTGGTCTCCTAAGGACACCAGTCACACTGGATCATAAGCCTGTCCTGCTCCAATGTGATGTCATCTTAACTACTTTTCTCTGGATGACCCATGACCCTTTTTCCAAATATGGCAGAAAACTGAGTTTCCGGGGTTAGGAGCTTAATGTGTCACTTTGGGGGTACATAATTCAAACCTCAACACTGATAACTACTCATGTTCTAGTAGCTCCCTGGTATGTCAGTTTTGGTTCTATAGTTTACATAAACATGGCTATTTTGAATGTATTAGATATATTTCAAGTCCATGAATAATTTTTTTAAAACCCTGTCTTCCATTCCGTGTTTCATGTCCCTCCATCTCCCTATTCTATTTTTTTATTTCCTTACTTTCTCACAACGACTGGTGATGAATGAGGCATGTTTAAGATTCTCTGAAAAAAGAAGATCCTATACATAAAACCAGCTCCCATATCAGTCTGTCACTGTAATTAAATCTTCTCCCTAAGGGCTTTCTGGAAAAGTGTGTATTTTAACTGACATAAATTATTCAACTGCTTAGGCAAGTGAGGCATTGAGCACACACAAAACCGTTTTCTGCTCAAACTAGAGCTTTCGTGTGATGGGATTTAAAAAATGAAGCTTGGGGGCTGGGAAAAATGAGAGGCATGAAACCTCCAGTGGGTTCGGGACTAAGCCCTGAGGGGAGAACTCTAAATACAGGGGGAAACACACAGGTGTTGACTGAGAAAAGACACCTGGGATGGGGTAGGTGGCAGAAACTTCCAACACAAGGAAAACCGTGACTACCTAGAGATTTGCCTGGTTTGACCATATTCTTAAGTTTAAATTATCAGCAGGCATTTTTTTCCTATCAGAAAACGATCACTTGAAAGTCACACAGACACAAATAATGAGAGTCCCTGGCTTCCAAAAAAACAGTGTTGTTTGGCTCTAATTCTCTCTGACCACACGTACATCAAGTATCCAAACACAAGAAGAAGAAGACAACCCAAATCTTTAAAAATGGACTCAAGATTTGAACAGATGCCATCACAAGATGTGCCCGTGTTGGATAAGCATGTAAAAGGCACTCAATATCACATGTCATTAGGAAAACGCAGGTTAAAGCCACAAGGAGATGCCACTGCACACCTGTGAGAATGGCCAGAGTAAGAAGTACGATGGCACCTGGCGGTAGGAACGCAGAGAGGCGGGAACTCTCACCCGTTGCCGTCAGAATGTAAATGGCCAATCACTCCGTAAATAATTTTCAGGGTTTTTAAAAAAGTTCACCCTGTACACACCATAAAACGGACTCATTTTGATCCAGGCATTTACAGTTATTTGTATGGGAGATAATACAATAATTAATAAATAATAATACCAGAAAAAATAAAAGATAAGGTATATATGTCTCTTCAAAGACGTTCATATAAAGGTCATTGTCCGTTGGGTGCAACAGCCAAAAACAAGGACAATTCAAATTTCCATCCAACAGTGAACGGTAAACATAACATGGCACATTCGTCCTCTGAAAGATTACGCGGCGATAAAAAGAGAGGGACCGGCTGACGTATGCACGCGACGGAGTCGCAAAATAATTGTGAGTGAGAGCGGCCGGGGAGAAAGGGCACCTGCAGTGTCATTCCATTTCTATAAACTCCAGAAGCTGCCAAGTGACCCACAGTGACGGCAGGCAGAGCACCTGTCACCTGGGGACGGGTGGGTGTGCAAAGGGAGATTATTAAAGGGCAAAGGGAGCTTGCGGGAGATATGGGCACTATATCGATTGCGGTGAAAAGGTACCCAAGTATTCAATTTAAATATGTCCGGTTTATTGCATGTCTCTTGTATCTCAGTAAAGCTTCTTAAAAGTGTCCCTTTTCCGCTGGTATCATCAGCACGTTCAGGATGATTTATTTACCTCAATCTGCTACCAATGTCATCAAGTCGGCCTCTTTATCTTGAGGTCATCTCTTCATTGCATGGCAATACCACTTCTTAGTTCCCATCAGCCTGAGATGTCATCATCCTCTCAGAAGCCTTGTCACAGGTTGCAACTAGGAAGATAGAACTTCTGCCCCAGCTGTTAGCCTCTGAGTCTCACTCCCTGTACAACCCATGCTGAAAGGCTGGGCCTTGCCGGACGCAAATCTAACTGTGTCTCTTTCTGATCTGAAAGCCTGTACCGGCATTTCACAGTCCCCAGGCAAAGGCCCAGGTGTCGGGCAAGACCTTGGAGGCCCCGAGGCCCCTTCCCAGGGCCTCCCATTCCCAGCCTCGCAGAGCCGTCCTTCTGGAACACAGACTTTCCAGGAGGCTCTGGCCGCGGCGGGGCCTCTCCTACTGTCGTCAGTCTGCATTTGCGGACAACGTCGCCTGTAATTCCCCACCTCTTACGATCTGGTAGCAGATCCCTCCTGGTCTGCCAACCCAGCCTCTGATTCTCCTGGGCACGGCCTGGGGCTGCTTGTTCTTTTCCTGGCACTGGTGGTGCGCTTTGAACCTGCATTACGATCACGCTAATTCCCCTTTTCTCCTGCATCTGCACCATACGTTGCAGTGGACTATCCCACGGGTCCGTCTGTTTTCCCTGCCTGACCCCTTGCACCCGTGCCGGGCACGGGGCTGTCGATGGGTGCCCACACAGCTGAATTAACTGTGGAACGTTCTCAAGGCTGGGAGCCCATTTAATCAGGGAAAAATTACTCATGTAAGTTCCAAAGAAAAGCCTGAGTTGAAGTCTTTACCATCAACAATAAGAAGGACACTTTACATTCTCGTCCTTATTTCCAGAAATGACAAAAGTAGCTGCTTCTGTTTCTTCCTAACACGGCGATTTCCAGCCTCCTGCATCTCATGGCGCACATGAGCTAATCACTGAGATTCGGCGGCATGCGCTAAAATATATTTTTTGCTGATCTGACAAAAAAAAAACAGGTATAATTTTGATTCATTCACACCGATGGCTGCTGTGGTGCTGGCTGTCGTCACGTTTTCATTTGACAATCTAAGCGAAAGAGGTCAGCGCCCCTGACTAAATACTCCGGCATCGCAAGTTTTAAAGATTCTCGTGGCACGTCGGTTGACAATCACGGTCTTACTGTCACGTGAAACAGTCCGGGCCGGTCCCCAGGACTCCCCACTGGGTTGTTCGAGGGAAGGTGGGGAAACCTGTCTCAGTCCAGGCGAGACGTCAGTGCTCAGAAGCTATTAAAAACCAAGTCTGTCTCGGAAGATACGTCTTTATACAAGGAGGTCAGAGGCAGAGCGTTCCAAGTGGCTGCCCGAGAAGAGCATTTCAGAGAAATGTAGTCCAGTTCCATTGGGACCCACGACAGAGCAACCAGGGGAGCGGCAGGTGTGGCAGGCAGCCCTCTCTGGTCCTTGCAGTGTTGTTTTAAAGCAAGAATTTCACGGCATTCTTCCCTCTACCTCGCTCTTTCATGCAATCAGAGATATGCACGTCTGATGAACGACGGAAAAAATGACAAATCAGTCTCGAGGAGCTTGTTCCCTCGAATATAAAACTATTGATGACGTCCAAATATTGGGAAGAAAATACCGATCCTGGACTCATGCAAGAAAGCACTGATGTTAAAGGATACACACATAAAGTGCTCATCTTTTTTTTAAAAAAATCACTTTTACTCTCTCTATACAAAGGATAGGTATTATTCACTACTTATATAAAATTGAAGCACTTTAAAAGCAGATTCAAGTTTTGTTCTCCTATGTCACTGTGAACAGGTGGGAGTATCTCTCAAACAACGTACACCGGCAGGCTAGAGCAACCTACGTGTCTTGGCTTGAATTCTCAATACTTAGCATCACTCCATTCCAAAAGATACCCTAACTGCATTTCATAAATTTATGAACTTCTATAATACAATCTGTTTATAGATTAGGGATTGTCTCAAAAATAATTTCATTACTTATCTTTAAACATCACAAGATGTGAACGCAATGTTTCCGACTTCAATGTGCATATATAATCTGATTATGAGGTCCAAGGCAAATTCCGTAATAAACCGAGTATTCAAGCAAATTGAAAGAGTTCAATTTCTGCTACATTTTCGAGGCCAGCACCAGGAGCCTTTCTTACCCCTGCTCTTCCCCCCCACCGCCCCACGTCGCCAAATCTAGCACGGCCCAGGCAGCCCCGTGGGCAGAAAACCAGCCACTCGATCCTCCAGCTCCCCAGGGGTCGGAACGGCACCCCTGCTTTCTTAGCAGCAGAACCAAGACTGCCCCTCGAGAGCTGCTTGTATTTGACCGGGAATGGTTTGATTATGAGATGAAAATAATTTATACAAAATTACCGCTCACTGGATTCACCTCACTCTTTCATTTGCACTTAAGAAATGATGAGAGATGGTGAATGACAGAGATTTGGGTGCCAGAACTGAAGGATCGATGCCCTTCCCCCCGGACACTCCCCATGACACTGGTCTTTGAGCTGTGTCTCCTGGCGCGTTCCCGTCCGGAGAGGAGGGAGCGGAAACGGTCACCCTATTCTCAACCCTCAAAGCAGGTGTGCTCTCTACCCTGAAGTAGGGATTCCAGTTTTGGGTTTGGATGGGAGCCTTCCATACAAGACAGTACACAAAGTTACAACGTTAGCATGATAAAGAATGGTAATTGTACAGAATGCCTTTCTTTAGTATCTAGGCTTTCAGCTGAAATAAATGAAGGCCATGAGGACGTTTACAAAGGCTCAAGAATTTCTTGCTAAATTCTCCTCCGGTAGTGGAAAGTCCATTTGAAAGCAAACAGAACCTATCTGCTTCATCTCATCGAGACATATTATGGTCAACTCTGAGTAACTATTTCACCACCTCCAAACATTCATAATGCAGTTTTTGGTACATCATACATATGAGAAATATAGTCAAAATATTTACTTATAGCTCAGTCAGGATAATTTTACTGTACCCAAAACATTGTTGAAAGCCGAAGACAGTTTGAACTTTTTCCCTCTTACTAAGTTCAGTCAGACCATGACACTACCCTGGGCATCGCTGGGGTCACCTCGTTTGCTAATCCCAAAGTAACTCAACAGTCACAACAGGAGCTCGAAAAGGGGTATTTTCATCTCCGTTCCCAGAATTTAATAACATTAAGCTGAACCGGAAGTCTTAATTTCCAGTATATCATTTCATTTATTAAGTTAGCTGAAAATTAAAGAGCTAAAGATCAAAACGGTAGCAAAGGAATTTCCTCTTCTTTCTCTACATAAATAAATGGCAGCCACGTAACCTCTAACTTCTCAGCGCGCAGAAAATAGCTCATCTAGCAAAGGGTTGGAGAAGCCTTTATATTAAAATTCCTTAGGATTGACATATTCTCTCAATTTCATTTTTACCATGATAATTTTCTCTCACGTCTGTACAAGTTATGAGTCTATGTGGAGTGGCAAACGCCTTCCTCCAACCGCGGCTGAGTACGAGAGGAAACGTCCGGCCCAGGACGCTGTGGGGGCACAGGGCAGGGGGCAGGGAGACGCAGGGGTCTCTTCTGCAACAGGACCTCAAAATGTAGCTGAGTGTTTAAAGGTTGAGAACGCTGAGCTGAGGATTTGGGACATTCATCCGCTCATTATCTAAGAGGCGACAATACCTTCTGGCCGTAAACGTCACCAACCAGATGTTGTCCAAAACACTTAGACGTGAAGAGAACACAAAACGTCCTAAGGACCCGTCAGTTACACGGGGCAGATGTCAGAGAAGCAGGGAATACCAGTAACCTTGTCTTGTAAGAGTACAGAATTAATATTTAAAATAGCAGTATTATTCATCGGTAATCACCGTAGGATTCCTCATTAACCGAGGAAGGCAAACTTCGTACGTGCAGCAACCAGAAATGCGGCATTATTTCTGCTCCCTTCGCGCATGCATTCTAAGCTCCAGCCGCCCTGTCCCGGTGCAGCCCCTCCCCACTTAGCCTCCCCGGTCACCGGCCACCTTCGTCTCTGGCCAGCGTTCCTCACAAGAAAGAGACACCTGTCACAGAGGCAGGTATTCTCTAGCTGAACATATATCAGCATCAGTTATAAGAAATAACTCTTTACTGATGCATTTCTCTCTCCCTCCATACTCTTTGGAGGAGTACAGAGATTTATACCTCCCATTTGCTATTATTTATCTCTGCCTCTGCAATGTGCATAGTTTCCGGTACAAAGAAGATTCTTGAAAGTATTTTTAGAATGGATAAATAAGATATGAATAGCAGCATCAGAAATACACGCTTTATCTCCTACCTTGAAATCGTGCCTCTGTTGCTGTGTGACGGTAACACTGCTACACAGCAAGGAAGAGGACACCGAGTCTAAGCAGATGACCGAGGGCTAAAAAAAGAAGTGCAAACAATGAGATATTCTTACTAAAGGAGTCAAAGGGGTCTGACTGGCTTTGCTACTCCGTCCTCAGAATGAGGAAGAAACTATTTTCTCAATAAGTAAGCATGGTCTGTATGTGTTAAAAGGCCGCTTAAATCTGCTGCAAATTAATACTGATTTCTTACCCTCACTGGTTATTAGACTCTACTTTCCTGGTTTATGTAATATTGACATAAAATACTAATCTCTGGCTACGTATAAGACTTGGAGTATCAACAAAATAAGTATTGATTGTGATGTGTTTCCACAGCCGATACTCAAATAACAAAGCAAATAAACAATGCACAAAACATATTTTTTTTTCGATACTGGCTTTAGCTTTAAAAGAAATTGTTTCTTTATGATTTTCAGGTTTTGAGAGGATACGTTATTACTCCCACCCCCAAGAAATGTAGTTCATAAATATTCTCACTTCTATATTCTAATGATGATAAAATTAACTTTGTAGCTTTGGTATGGTAATTATATTTTTACATCAAAGAGAAGGACACGGCTCAAGAACTTTATATATCAGAGGATTGTTTTCCACCTAAATATACTATTAAAGTATACATTCCCCTTATAAACCCATTCTAATCAGCTGATGACTGATCGTCTTTGTGGGTCTTGAATTTCTCTTATCTCTAAGGTAAAGATTTGTGTGACAAAGATACCTGGCTATAGATTTCATTAGTTATAGATTTTCTTTTAAAAAAAATAGTTGTTGAATTTACTGTGTTCCATTGGTTAATAAAATTACACAGGTTTCAAGAGTAAGTGATAGCTTTTTTTAATCAGCCAGGAGACTGCCTTAGTTTACCCAGGCTGCAACAGGATGCCACGGACTGAGTGAATTATAGACAACGAGGATCCATCTCTTACAGTTCTGGAGACTGCGAAGTCCAAGGCCAAGGTGCCGGCAGATCAGTGGCCTGGTTTCTGACTCAGACGAAAACCTCTTCCCTGTGTCCTCACAGGACAGAAGAGGTCTCTTCTCCTCAGGGCACTAATCCCATTCTCAAGGGCTCCACCCTCCTGTACTAAGCCCTCCCAAAAGCCCCTCCAACCGGCAGCACCACATGACACTGCCGGGTGGGGAGGGGCAGAATATTCCGTCCATAGCAGGAACAAAGTAAACAAAGACAAAGAAGTTGTGAAGAGAAAAATCGACTATGACTTTTACATCAAGGTAATAGAGTCAGAAGTAACTTTCTAGGGTCTGTACTATGATATAAAGCATGCACTTAGATAATCTCTCTCATACCAAGCAAAGGTGGAGTTTATACTCTACTGAACTGAGATTTTATTTAAAAATCTCCTCACAAAATAACCATAACATGAAGTCTATTGTGAATAAATGAATTCCCCAGTCAGTGCTCTAGAATGTGACATAGAATGCTGAGATAAAACAGCATTACCCATCTTTTGTTTAAAGTTGCGTGCTTCTCGCTGGAAGTCTATTCCTGTCATTCAATTCCTAAACCTTCTTTTGTTGTATCGTGCAAATTCACAGAGAGGGAGAATGTGTTACATCAATTATTGTCACATCGCTTTGGACGGATGATCCTAGTAACAGATATTTCAAGAGGAAGAACTTCTTTGCAGTGTGTTCTGGGTTACAGTGTCTGTTGCAGTGCTTGGAGAGGGTTAGGTACGACCCAAACGCTGTGGTGACAATTGTATCATAACGTCACTCGATCTGAATTCATTATTTAGTTACGGGAATAACAAATCCCTGATTCCAGCTGAAACAGTACTAAATTCTGTAACACTTTAATTTTTTTCCCTGAGGATTACGTTCCCCAAAGAAGTAGATCACTCCAGTGTCGATAAATTCGAACGCCACTTCCATTACTTTCCCTACCATTCAAGATAATGCACCTTAACTTCAAGATGTCATTCACACACTTAGAAAGAAACGGGCGGCTTGTCAAGAGATTCGAACTGAGTAACTTCCTCTTTTCTTCACACACGCCTCACTGTAAACGCTCGGCTCATTGGATTTGTCATTTACTTTTTTTTACAGACATTTGCTTTCCTCAGTCTAATTTATCGCTGCCCCAATCAGTACCAGGGGGGCCTAATGTGTAATTTTACATTAAAAAGGGGGAAAGCAGGTGAAACTAATTTTCATAGATTTCATTTAATCTAATATCTCTCTGCTATCTAATTCTGACACATAAGCGAGTTAGACTTTCCCGGTGACACATACTTCATGCTTTTCTGTTGTGCCCGGCCTTGGGGGACTGGCAGGCGTTTGATCCCTCAGTTTGGACCAACTGCGTTCCAGCTGCTTCATGTAGCTGGCGGTTACCGCCGACAACACAGCTCCCATGTTTCTCAAATCATAGACTAACAGACACCTTCTGAAATCCCTAAAGAATTCCCTAAGAGTGTCACTGAGTGCTGATTGTGGAGAAGACGAATTCTGTTGTTTCAGGGGCCGTTAATCAAACGCGTGCTCCAGAAGGAGGAGATTGTACCTCCTTCCCAGTCTTGCCCTTGGCGACAGTAGACAATTACATTTAATGATTCCCATCCTTCTTCCTACGCACCCCCCCCCCATGCCCCTTGGTGCAGGGCTTTGCGTCCTCACCCCTTTACAGTGTCCCCTCCCTATGAAGCTACAAGACATTACTGGTGGGGACCTGTTAGATTTCAGAAATGGAGGGTCCAGTGACACGACCTCTCTTTGGAGGTCTACCTTGGAGGCAGATGTCCCCATCTAGACAGTGAGGCTTGCTCCCATGCGTTCCTCCTTGTGACCCAACGGGGAAGCAATCTTCTGGGGCTAACAGTTCCTATTTTAAAGCGTAAATCACATGGGAGTAGTTCAGTCTGTCAGTCCGTGACACCTTTGCACGTAACATTTTGGACAGGAAGCTGGATTCCTCGCCTGCGTGCCTTCTAAGTTCCCTTCAAGAGCAGGGGAGGGCTCCTCGGCCTTGATTTGGGGGGCACTTCATCAGCGGGTCGCCCCGAGAGAGGGTCTGCCAAAGGGAGGTGTGGGGAACCAAACGGCCCTGGAGGGGGCGAGTGAAGACATGAGCGAGGGGCTGAAACGAGCAGGAGGAAGCTGAAAGATGTGGCCCCAAAATTAGCGACCCGGTCAAAAAACCGCTTAGGATCTTAAAATGCCAAGGGCCTGCATTATTGTTTATCTGACTTTATTCCTCTAAGGAGAAAGAAATAAATGATGTTTTTCCCCCCTAACATTTGTGATGCTCATGATTGAAAAAAAAGAATTAAAAAAAACAACAGGCTCACACTCTGGTCTGACACTCTGCGTCAGACTTACGAAGATTTGTCTTTCTTGGAAATTAGGGGGGTGGGGGAAGCACTTCAAAGGTCATCAAGCCTCACTTCTTCACTGTACAACCAGGTAATTGAGGTCCCTGGAGGTCAGATGGATTTTCCAGGACGACAAAACCAGCCAACGGCAGGGGCGGAGCTAGGTTCCCATCGGATGGGGCGCTGATTGGGTCTGGGGGCGAGAGCTGGGGGCTCCGGACTGAAGCCAAACCCAAAATGAAGTCGAAGTGTCCGGCAATGATCCTAAATCAGTCATGACGGGTTCTGGATGTTGGCATTATCACCGACATCATTTTGTGCCATTTGGAAGCTCTAATGTGGACAGTGAAAGACAGAAAATCAATAATGCTAGTTTAATCAAGTTCTAAAATTTAGAAGCTGTAACAGCTAAGCAGCCAGTGCCAAAGTCCTGGCTCCGAAGTCAGGAGGGTTTCCGTTCCTTCCTCCTGATTCTGTGAGTCCCCGAAACTGCCCAGACTTTGTTTCTCATGATCTAGAAAACCAACGGCCTTGAGGAAAAAAGTCCCTCCAAAAAGAAACGAGTATTTACACAGCTTGTCCTCTAAGGCTTGCTTGGGGTCTTCTAAAGGAAATTAAAAGAATGTCTCAAGATCAAAGGATTGAGGGAGACGAGTAACTTCACGTGGGATGAGATGTAGTGGTTTGGGGTGGAGGGGAAAGAGAAGCCAGAGATAGAAAAATATATTTTTGGGTGCTTTGTTTCGCAGTTTAGCTTTTCTTGAACTTTCCAGACAGAGCATAAATCCTCGCGGGTCTAGCGGAGGAATCACTTATTGATCCTGAGGGTTATGAAGCAATTTTGTCTTCAAAGAAGAGGCGGGCTCAGGGGTGGGGAGGCAAAGGCACTTACTGAGCAGTGACCACGTTCGCGAAGAATCTGCGCATTCCTCGCTCCAAGTGCACCTCTTCTATGGCAGGCGTTGGGGCTCCTCCCAGAGTATCGTTTCCTCTCACCGAGGGTGCGCTTGTCCCTGCGGCTTTTACTTCTCACGTTTTACTGTCGCCATTCCAGCCCAAGGTCCCGTCGTTCCCCACCTGAAGCGCGTCCGCTACTTTTCCTGCTGTCCTCTCCTCGCGGGACCTTTCCAAACACGTATTTAGTCACAGCAGCTTCCTGCCTATGGCCTTTCATTTTAACTTCGTTTTATTTCTTTAATTTTCAAGTTTTATTTTTCAGTTGCTGCGGACATTCAAAATTACTTTGTATTAGCTTCAGGTGCATAGCATAGTGGATAGACAGTCACGTCCTTTCCAAAGTGCCCGCCTCAATGTTTCCAGCCCCCGCCTGGCACCACACACAGTTTTTGGAATATTATTGACTGTGCCCCCTGTGCCGTACTTTATGTCCCTGTGACTATTTTGTGACGACCAAGCTGTACTTCTTAATCCCTTCGCCATAAAGGCCTTTGGGATAAAAACTAGGATGGTCCATGGAGCCGCGTCCGCTCTGACCCCCCTTCCCGCTCTCCAGCTGCTCATCCCACTTGCCCGCCTGTCCTCGTTGACCCAGGCCCCCCGGCCGCTCCCACCCCAGAACTGCCCACAGGACGCCCCTTCTCTGCAGTGCTCCTCGCATCCCGTCCCCCACCTCTTCCTAGCCCACTCTTCAGTCCGCCGGCCTGGGGCATCCAGATGGGCTTGGGTGGTCCGCTGGCGGGTGGGATGGGGGGCCACACTCTCCTTCATTAGCCTTTCCCAGGACCCTGCTAACTCCACACGAGTAAGGGCTTCTGACGCTGTCCCCCCCGCTGACGTCTGCACACCCGGGCGGGAGCGGTGCGTCCTCCAACCCCGCCCTGACCCCGGCGCCTGGCACTGTCTGGCACACGCCGGGGAGACAATGCCACGTGTTTAGTGAGTAAGTAAATACATGGATGCTCGCATAAATGAATGAACAAAAGCAAAAAAAGTGATTCTTATCTCTCCTCTCCTAAAATACTTCTCAGTGTCCCAAGGGTTTTCAGGGGTCTCCTGGTCTGAACGTGGAAGCTCTCATCTGTGTTTAACTTCCAGACTGTCCACCTTTTTCCTGGAATCTTAGTCGGAATCAAGTGGGACCGCCCGATGTTGCCAGAGTTGACAGACACGTCATTTGCAGGCTACACATGCGTATCACATGTCTCAACAGACAGACCTGCAAGGACACTAACAAGGTAACTCTTTTTGCCTGAGGTTGAATGGTAGCCAATGAATATAGAGATTTTCTGTTTCACACGGAAAATAATGTGGCATGGTAGGAAGGGCATAGGTTTCAGACACAGATAGACCTGTCTTTTAAAATGAAGGTTATAGAAATAGCTCCCCTTTTCTTCTGAAAAATAGAATAAAACAGAGTATAAGAAGTACTGGGTAGATCCCAGTAGGTTGGTCAAAAAAAAGTTAAGAACCATATGATTTCACTCATATGTGGGATATAAAACTAAAACCAATAGACACAGACAACAGTATGGTGCTTACCAGAGAGAAGGGGAGGTGACAGAAGATGGTGACATAAATATATGGTGACAGAAGATGACTTTGGGTGGGGGGCACACAGTGCAATACACAGATCAAGTGTCATAGAAATGTACACCCGAAGCCTATGTGATCTTTTTAACCAATGTCACCCCAATAAACTTTTTAAAAATCCCAATAATATATTTCCCAGAACTAGAAAAAATAATTTAAAAATTTATATGAAACCACAAAAGACAACAAGTTGCCACAGCAATCTTGAGAAAGAAGAACGAAGTGGGAGGGATCATGGTACCTGATATCAAACTACACTACAAAGCCATTATAGTCAAAACAGCATGGTACTGGCATAAAAACAGGCGCATAGATCAAAGGAACAGAACAGAGAGCCCAGAGATAAACCCACACTCATATGGTCAATTAATATTTGACAAGGGAGGCAAGAACATACGATGAGGTAAAGACTTAAAAGTGAGACTTGGCACCATAAAAAATCCTAGGAGAAAACATAGGCAGTAAAATCTCAGACATTTAGTAAATTTTTTCCTAATATAAGCAAAAGAAATAATAAAGAAATGGGACTACAACAAACTAGAAATTTTTTGCACAGACAAGGAAACCATCAACAAAATGAAGACAACCCACTGACCGGGAGAACATAGTCACCAATGATCTATGTGATAAGGGGTTAATACCCAAAATATATAATGGACTTACACAACTCAACATGAAAAACAAACGAACAACCCCATCAAAAACGGCAGGGGGCCCGAACAGACCCTTCTCCAAAGAGGACATGCAGACGGCCAATGGGCATCTGGAAAGATGCTCAGCCTGAGTCTCTAATCATCAGAAAGATGCAAATTAAAACCACAATGAGATGCCACCTCACACCAGTCAGAATGGCCATCAATAAAGCAACAAACAACAAGTGCTGGCGAGGACGTGGAGAAAAGGGACCCTTGTGCACTGTTGGTGGGGATGCAGGTTGGTGCAGCCACTGTAGGAAGCAGTGTGGAGTTTCCTCAAAAAACTAAAAATGGAAATGCCTTATGACCCAGCGATTCCATTTCTAGGTATGCACATGATGAAACCCAAAACCCTAACTCCAGAAAAATACCTGCACCCCCGTGTTCACTGCAACATTATTTACAAGAGCCGAGGTATAGAAGCAGCCTGAGTGCCCATCAACAGACGAGTGGATAAAGAAGCCGCGGTCCCTTCACATGATGGGACCTGCTCGGCCATAAAAAGGAGTGGAATCTTACCGTCTGCGACAGCAGGGATGGACCTGGAGGGTAGTACGTTAAGTGAAAGAAATCAGTCAGGGAAAGACAAACACCATATGATTTCACTTACATGTGGAACCTGAAGAACAATGAAAATGAACAAACAAAACAGAAACAGATTCACAGATACAGAGAACAGGCTGACGGCGGCCAGGGCTGGGGAGGGGGGAGTTGAAGGGCTGGGTAAAAACGGCGAAGGGACTGAAAAGTGCAGATCGGCAGTCACAGAATAGTCACGGGATGTAAAGTACAGCCCAGGGAGTACAGTCAATAATATTGTAGTAAGTATGTACGGTGCACATTAAATACTGGAAACATCGAACACTTTGTCAAGTACATGCTTGTCTAACCACTGTCTGTCCACCTAAAACTAATACCAAATAACACTGAATCTAAAGGGTAATTGAAAAAAAATTAAAAGAAAAATTTTAAAAATCTTGGCAATGAAAATAGATAAATAAATGAGAAACATCCAGAGAATAATAAAGGTTGTTAAATAAACGATGGGTAGGGGACGGCGGAATCTGAGACGGCAGGTAGAGGCGTCACAAGGAGGTCGCAGGCAATGACTTCAGCTTCAGTCAAATCAGATGCATCACAACGAACGCCTTCCCCGGTACCAGGCGCCATAATATCACAGTTCGCGCCTTTCTCCCCCTCTTCTCAATGTGCGGTCTGCCCCGAGGCTGCGGCAGCTCAAACCAGTTTGCAAATATTTCTATATTCACGTGCAGCTCTGTAATGGGGGGTGGGCTTACTGCATTTACTCAGGTGTTCACCTGCCCCAGGCACTGCACCTGACTTTATAAAAAATTACCACTCAGTGAATCATAACTTCAGAGGCCGTTCTTTTCACCCAAGGCACTTGGCAAATCCGCCTATCGCAATGATCTAGGTAATCACCCAGGGTCTGCAGCTGTGACCAGCTACGTCTCCCCTCCTGCTCCTGTAACTGTACGTGGCGGTTTGACCGCGGCCAGACCCGGGCCGGCCGGGGGCTGTCCCTGCCCACCCACGGGAGGTCCAGTGGAGAAGCTGCGTGAGTGGGCCTCGAGGGCCCCCCTTCTCGGGAGCCAAGGCCACGTGCGAGGCTTCTGATGAGCTTTTCTATCCACTGGCTTTGGTGTGTGCTTAGGAACCTCTCAACGTGATAAAGTTTCGCTAGAATTAAATCCCTGGCTTCCGTGTGTACCTTAAAGACCAAGGGGAACATCATAACTTTTTTTCTCTCCTAGATGGAAATCAAAAGCAGAGAACAAACATTGTTAAAATAGATGGTAATTTTTTTTTCCAGGAGAAAGTACCTTCCGTGGTTGCTGTGACATCCTGCAGGGACTCTCAGATGGAGTAATGCCTGTGTTACCACTTTAACCTCAAGGTTTAGGGACATTGAACAGGTTCATCAATGACTGGGTACTTCCCGGGAGAGGAGAAAAATGGCTGCCAAACATTTAAATCGGCGAATGTGTTGATGAAGCGCTGGCCTCCTTAAGCAGGGGCGCAGAGATACATCCCCACCCTACTGTTAAAAATTCCTAGTAAAGCCTCTAACTCTTAAATTTAAATTCAATTTTAAATGAAAGCTTGAATCATAGAGTTACAAATCAATTAACCTTAAAACTATTTGTTTAAATTCTCGCGTCTATTTTATACCAGCATTTCATGAGCAAGGATTGCTCGACCACACTTTCGCCAGTAGGGATGGTTTAGGCAGAGAACACTGGCTCTGAGTTTCTAGCCAAGAGTTTTACAGAGAAACTTCTAAACTGAGTTTTTTCTTTTTTTTTTTCAAGAAAAAGTTGAACTCTGACCCCCATAGCATATTCCGGAAGTGGTTATTACTGTGTATACGTGGGGCCATGGGGGCAGGAGGTGGTGATTTATTCTAAGGACTTGTAAGACATTACTGATGAAATATAAACTTTCATTCTTAAATATTTTTGACATAAAATCTCAGATAAACAGATCTTAAAAAAACATAATCTCTCTCTACTTAAGGTCTATTTTTAATCATTGCAAGTCTCAACAAGCAGGGTATTTTTAACCTAGGAAGCTGGAAAAATTTATTTTTAAACTGCCCTCTGTGAGTTTATTTTCCCCATAGCTGCTTCTCTTGGGTTTTGCAATTTCGTGGGCTTCTCGTGGGGTTCCTATAGAAGAATCCCCTGCGAGAAGATGGTAAAACACCACAGGACGACTACACGTTTACATTCACACACGCGCGCCTGGTTAGCTCTTCGATGTGCAGATCCACGGGGAGGGGTATTAGTGCACGTGGGTGGAAAACTACATCATGCCTGAGGCTGCCCAGGAGGCAACAGCTTATTTCCATGGCAACGGTTCATAGTCACAACATTTTACAGGGAGCGGTAAGAGGAAGAAATAGATTGAGAAACAATCTTTCAAATTGATAATGGCATTTATTTGTCATCAGTGAATTGTCATCACTTAAAGATTGAGGATGGTTTATACTGAAGTGTCTCACAAAAAGAGAATACTAACAGAGGGGGGTTTTAGAAAATAGTTTTAAAACAGGGTACTACTTCTATGTTACAAACTTAAAGTATTTAAATCTACATTTTAAGGACTATTAATTCATTAATATTATATAAAAAATGCTAATATAGCTCAGAGTTAAAATGTTGCTGATCAGCATGAAATACAAAGCAGCATCACTAAAATAAAGACTCATAAATGCTTTTCAAAGGGCTCCTAAACATGTAATTAGTGCTCTTTTAAGAAAGCGTTAGTGTTATATGTTGAGCTATGATTTTCCAATAGCGTCACGTCAGTCAGCAGAGACCGACGGGAAACTAAATCATGTGCTCGCTTAGATTAAGTCAACAAATATGTGGAACCATCTATCAAGTCCTACACTGCATTTTAGAGCCTCAGATTTTGCAGTGAACAGAAAAGACCTGTCTTAGTGTAGTTTACTTTCCCTTTGCGGGCGGCAAGCCACAAAATAAAATAAAACCACATGTAACGCATAAGAACGCTGTAGAGTCAACAAAATAGTGTAACATGGGTTTACGAACTTGAGGAGCACAAGAAGGGTTTGGGCCCTAATCCGAGAGAAACCGAGAGCCACTGGAACATTCTAGAGAACAGTGAAGAACGACATGAGGTAGCGCATGCTTCAGTGCAGAGGTCGGATGGGCCCAAGTAATGTTGTGAAGACCAGGTCAACGGGAGCTGGTTGCTGGACATGGGGCCCAAAGGAGGGGATGAGCTCCAGTTTGCACTCTTGTGCCCACTGAGGGTGGCCTGCATTTAGGCAGCAACGTGGACAGAGACACTGACATTGAACTTAACATTATAGACGTCGCTGTTGTGCAGGAACAGGGATGGAAAATATGTTTCATCTCGCATGCCAACAAGAGTTTGTTAGTAATGGTTCCCGGGAACACACACCAGAGAGGAGTCTGAGACTAAATTAGAATTCAGAGGAAAAATCCGCCCTGTCCAAGGTCTCAGGTAGTCGTGGCTTGAGTTCTGCTGCAGCATGGCTTTGCATTTCCACGTACACTGTCATGGGCTAAACTGTGTTCTCTCAAGGTTCCTAGGTTAAAGTCTTCAGCCCCAGAATCTCAAAATGTGACTGTGTTTGCAGATAAGTCTTTTTAAAGAGGTAATAAAGTTAACTTGGGGCTAAAGAACAGACCATGTAAAGAAGGAGGAAGAAGACACCTCCAACCCCATTGACACTTTGCTGTTAGACTCCAGCCTCCAGCGCTGAGAGAAACTTAGTTTATGTTTCCACCCAGGCTGTGGTACTTTGTCATGGCAGCCATGGCAGACAAATGAATAAATCAAACCTCTTGAAAAGAACAACTATACCTTTATGTAAAATAAAAAACTATTACATAATTCTAAAAAAAAAAAAAGAAAGAAAGAAAGAAAAAATTTTACAGGCAGCTTCTGGAAAAGAGGAGAAACTTGGAAGAAAAGACCAGGAGAGTAAGTTTAGCTATCTATCTATTTTTCTATCCAATCTGTCGATCTACCTCTACTGTATTATAATATCAAGTGGTGAAGGCTCTGAAGAGCCTGAGTAATTCCAGTCTGCAGAAGCAGGCGGCAGTGTTTGGGACCGTCAAAGCTGACGGAAAGTGGAGAAAGAATTCCGGAAGGGCAGGGCCAGAGGTCAGGAGTCCCACACTCTGCGAAGAACCCTGAAGCAGGCAATTGCGGGACAGACTGCCGGCTAACTGGGGTCAGGGAAGAGCCGAACTGAGGTTTTCAGTACATTGGCCTCAACTTTAAAAAAAGAAAATACTTCAGGAGATGATTACAATCTAGAGTCTCCACAACATAATTTTTATAATACCCAGGCTATCGTGCAAAATCTCTTCATGTAGAAAGAACCAGGGAAATGTGAGCCATTCTCAAAGAAAAGACAGTCAAGGGGGCCGACCCCTGGAGGGTTCAGCCGTCAATGTAACTGACGAGGACGTTAGGGCGGCTGTTACAACTGCGCTAACGAAGACAAAGGGAAATACGGTGATTTTAATAAATAAATAAAATACGGCGATGTATAATAAATAAAAACACTAGAAATCTCAGCAAAGAAATAGAAACTATAGGAAAAAACAAATGGAAAATCAGCGCTGAAAAATAAAACACCTAAATTTTAAAAACATTACTGTGAGAAAGAGCAGAAGGTATTTAATAAATGCGGATTGAAAAAATTACTGAAGGAATCTCAGCATATAATGGAAATAACAGAGGAAAGTATAAGTCAACTTGAAGATAGATCAATAAAAATTATTCTATCTGGAGAAAGAAGTAAAATAATTGAAATAAATTAATAGGATCTCAAATACCTGTGGGACAAGAGGTATAACTGGAGTCTCAGGAGAATGAGAGAAAAAGAATGAATCAGAAAAAAAGATTTGAAGAAACAACAGTCTAAATTTTTCCCAAATTGTTGAAGAAAATAAATTTATAGATTCAAGAAGCTCAGAAAACCCCAAACAGGAAAAAAAAATGAGAAAAACCAAATGCTAAAACACATAATAGTCAAATATCTGAAAAATCTAAGAATGAAGAAAAAAAAAATCTTAAAAGTAACCGGAGAAAAGTAGCCTGAGGAAAAAAACCATCCTACATAGAGGGAAATGACAATTAAAATTATTACTGCCTTTTCATCAGAAATTATAAAATCCAGAAGAAAGTGAGACTATTTTAAAAGGCTGAAAAAGAAAAGAATAAAAACTGTCAACCCAGAATTCTAAACCCAGCAAAAACGTTCTTTAAGAATAAGGCGAACCAGAGACATTTTCAGATAAAAGAAAACGAAGGGATGTGTTGCTTAAGGACAGCTCTTCTCGTCAACAGGACATGACACCAGAGGAAAACTCAGATTGTCCAGGAGGAACAAAAAACATAAGTAAAGGCAAATACTCGGATGAACACAAAATTGGAAGGACATCTTTTACATGTATAAATACATATAGAATCAAATGTTATATGAAGTCCATTAATGTATAAAAACATATATGATCTAACATTACGAATATCGAGTCCACTGAACAGATGAGAAAACCAGAACTCAGAGATCTGTGGGACTCTCTAAAGTAATACCACTTATAGCCCTGGCCGGTATAGCTCAGTGGATTGAGCATCAGCTAGCAAACCGAATGGTCACTGGTTCGATTCCCAGTCAGGGCATAGCCTGGGTTGCAGGTCAGGTCCCCAGTAGGGGGCGCAGGGAGAGGCAACCACACATTGATGTTTCTCTCCCTCTCTTTCTCCCTCCCTTCTCCACTGTCAAAAAATAAAAAATAAATAAAATCTTTAAAAAATATATCTTATTTTTAGAAAAGGTAATATGACTTATAAATGACAGAACCAGAACTCTCAGTCTGAAAGTTCTAAAATTCATTAGTTTTGTTTCATTACGCCAAACTAAATGTGTCCATCTTAACAGATGCCAAAGCCATTCCCAAGTATGAAACCACTGATCACTTTTCAGTGTATTTCCCAGTTATTAATGTGACAAATAAATATCAATCAAACAAGAAGCATCGTCCACTCACAGTTAAATAGAAAATACTCATACCTAACTTTGGAATATGCGTTTACTGAGCTGCGGTGACACTTTCAAGCCTGGCAACACTCACCTCTTTCTGACGGTACTTAATGGCCAGCTTCAGTCTTGCGAGGTCATTTCCACTCTGTTCTTCTATGAGACTGTTGTCGTCCCGGTAATTGAGAATGATCTCGAGCTCTCGGGAGCTCCTCGTCTGGTCCAGGAGGTCTTTAGCGAACTGTTTGCACTGCTGCGACAGCTCCTCGTACTCGGACTTGAATTCATTCTCCACCTTGCTCAGCTCCTGCAGTTCCCAGCTCAGCTGGAAGGCCGTGAGGAAAGGGTCCTCGCTGGACAGTGCGATGAGCGAGGGGCTGGCCAGCGCCTTGTAGATGTTGAGCCTGGAGCGCGAGTGGCGCAGGCTGTCCACGTCGGAGCTGGACACGCACTCCACGCAGTTACAGCGCACCTCGTGCGGCCTGGGCACGGACACCCCTTTCTGAACTAAGAGTTTTATGATCTCATAATTATTTGTGTGGGCCGCCAGGATGATGGGCGTGATGTCCGGAGTGAACTCGGAGAACTGTTTATCGAGCAGCACCGGAGGCACCTGGGAAAGAGAGGAAGGCAGAGGGATGAGCGCTTCGTCCTCGGTCCGGCCTGGGCGTTCCCAGCGGCCGCCCGCCGTGACGCTCCAGGCGCCCGCACGTCTCTGCCAGTCTACCGCAGGAAGCATACGGCTGTTTGTCCCAAAAAGACAAGAGGAAATTACAAAAAAAAAAAAACCCAAAAAACAAATCAAAACAAAAAAAAAACCTTTCCAGTACAATGACACGTTCTTCTTTCTATAATCTGAACTACACCATTCTATGAACTCTCCAAGTAAGTGGCTATGGAAACTCTCTGTTTGATCACAGCCTTTCTCGCCCCCAACTTATTTTCTGGCTGACCGTCTTGGATTTTTCTTCCCCAGACACCTTGACTCCCTAAACAATGAAGAAATACATTTGAAAAACTGTTACTGATTTATTTTAAAATCCAGTTTTCCTCTGTAATAGAAGCATTTTAATTCTCAGGGTTGTTTTTTTTTTCTTGTTTAATTTGTGTTTCGCCTCCTGCGCGGCGACCCGCCAGCCAATGATTCAAGGTGGCGGCGGAGCTGAAGAGGGCGCGCCTCGTGCCTGCCGCTTCCGTCTCTTCTTCCGCGGCGTGTTTTCCCGGGGACAAAAGGTGCTAATATCATTGTTTTGTTAGAAATAAACAGAAGCTCCCTCGGGAGTCAGGTCACTAGTGTGTTTACGAATGATTGCCTTTGGGTTAGACTCCGGGAACACTAAGGATGGAGATAATTAACTGGCGCGATCTCCCAAGCACCTGCGAGGGGCAGGAGCCCCGGCTGTTTGCTGTTCCCGAGCTACAGACGTGCTCCCTCGGCGGGCAGGTGGACGGCCGCTGCCCGAGCCGGGCCCCGCCGGCGGCTGGGCCTACACCCCTCGCCCTGCCCCGCGCTGGTCTGCAGGTGTGGGTTTGCTGTTTCTTCCTGCGGCATCTATGCAAATCAGAGCTACGCAGGAGAAGGTAAGCAGGCACGGCAGAAAAAATAATGACGCGTCGCGTGAGAATATGCTGCTGGCAGAAGGTGAAGGAAACTGCAGCAGGATCAGAGGGAAAACAACCAGGCCGGGAAAGGCGCCACGGACGTGGCACTTCAACCCCACGGCTTTCGGGCAGAGCCACGGGCCTCGGGTGGGAACGACGAAGCCCGTCTGCTCTCGATGCTGCAAACCCACACGTCTGATAGCAGACGGCAGGTGAGGATGAGAAGGACGGAACGATCTATTTGAGACACATGCAATCCGTTGAGGGGAAAGAGAGCAACACCTGATTTTTAAACTGTGCTTGTCAGAGACGCCACACTGCCTTCGGAGACAGCGCAGTCAACACGCACTTCAGTATTTCTTACGCAATCTGTCATTTCACAGATAATGGTAACTGAAACTGTAATTATATATTTATTACAAAGAGAAAAAATGCATCAAACAAAAACCAAACAAGAGGGTTTCCTTAAGTATTTTCTATGGCAAACATTTAGGGAAAACACAACTATAAATAAATAAGCTCCTATAATAATAGTATACTTAAGTGACATGTAATTTAATGGGGTTTTGTGGATTTAGTATAATGTCATTGCTGATTTCTATACTTTCTAAAAGTGCTAACAACTTATTAACCATAAAATGCAACTTTAAATATTTTTTTCAGAAAGTTATATGAAAATGATACTTATAATATGACCATATTGAAAAACATACTTTTTCAGAAAAAGTCAGTGTCATAATATTAGAGATATGATTAAATAATTGATTAAAATTTATGATAATATACCAAGAATAA